>JAQGCS010002102.1:0-11164 GCA_034702105.1 Fuscozetes fuscipes
GCTATTGATATGCAGAATCCAACCATGTTATTTTTGTTTACCAATTTCGTTTACACTTTTCGACTATAACTAGTTAGCATTTATTACATTTATGTTGGACTCATATTTTTCAATATCTTGCATTTCAATGATGTGGTATACGTCTAATATTATCATCAAGAACATTAATGCAAATATTCGCTCTATTTCACTTTATAAGACTTATGATTTTGAAATTGAACAGGGTATTAAACATTTTGTTGATGAACACAATGAGTTCTGCAAAGCATTCAATGGACTCAAGACTCAATGGATGGCCGTTTCGGTTGAGAAACAAAATCAAATTAATGACTTATTTCGAAAGACTCAGTAGTGTTAAGAAAGTTGGGCTAACCTTAGGTCCAACAATTGTGCTGACATTCCCGGTGTTCGCACAGGTATTCAATGTATTGAATTAATTTTAATCATTTCTGATTTGTTTTCATTTTATAGATTGTCGTTAAATATATTCGATATTTTATTCTCGTTCACAAATTCGCCGATAAAATGAAAGACTGACTCAATTGATAAATAACTGCAATTAATAATTGTTTTATTTTAAATATAAATATGTTTATGAAAAATAAATATAAATATCGTGTTCTGCTTTCATCAATTATACTGGACCATTTTTGTAAAAATCGATTGGATGTAAAAAACAAGATTAAATAATATAAGTTTTTAATAATACCTTTTTTAAATGCAAAACCATTTTTATTTGAAAAAGTCATTATGCTTTTTTTTATAATTCAAATTATTTTAATTATGAAAAATGTAGGTTTTAATCACATTTTTAAGATTTTGCACAACTTTTATTTGATTGCAAACTGCAATATTGATTATTATTAATATATAATTATTAATAATGTGAACAAAATCTTAAAAATGTGATTAAAACCTACATTTTTCATAATTATGTCTCAACACAACTACCAAACTCTTAATTATCTCAAATTATTTTGTTAATAAGTTTTCTAGATAAATATAATTTGTTGAGATAATTGTTGTAGTTCATTTCATTATATTTGTGATTAAGATCATTGAAAATGTCTGTTCGTCCTAACAATGAGAAAGCAATTGGAGTGAAAAATATAGTAATCGACACATATTTGCGACAAATGAATAGAAAATTATATGGAAATGAAAAGCCTTTGATTTGGGAATACCTCTTGTTTTGTAATTTCTTTATTATAATTGTTAAGGAAATTGTTTGTTTTGACCGATAAACGAGCAAGGCTCTATCTAATGGATATCCGACAGTATACAGTATACAGTATATAAAGTACAGTATATAAATAATAGGTTTTTAATAACAGTTTTTTATATAAAGTATATAAATAATACTCTACTTACTGCTCTGTTTCTAATTTGTGGAGTATTTATATTTAAATACTTTATTTTCACAACTGATGAGAGGCTCATGAAATGGATGAAAATGCTTGAAGTGATTAATGGAGTAAAGGATCCGTCTACATTAGTATTTACAAAATACTAAGAAGACTATCATAAAATTATATCATTTGCCAAATATTTCTATTTTACTACCAATCTAATTCTTTCATCTTTTGGTAAGTAGCAAAAAGTAGCAAATAACAATGGTAAAGCCAGCACAAAGTATTAATCAACCCTATCATTTAATTCATGTTAGCAATCATTTTTGAATTGGTCTATGGTATTTTTGTACATAATAATATTGATTTGAAATTATTTTTAATTGCATTACCGCTTCATATGGCTTTGCATTTATCATGGTATACTTTTATTTTTGGCGTTTGCATTGGAATTACATCGAATGTTATTATTTGCTTTGCAATGAATGTGTCGATAAACAGAATAAATCTAAAAATTTTACATTTATTCGACAGAAATGTTCTTTTGTTCAAAAAGAACCTCAATATTCATATTTACAAAACTTTTAAGCAGTTCATTGAAGAACACAATAAGTTTTGCCAAACATTCAACGAATACAATAGGTTTTGGAGCAATATCTACCTGATATGCATAATCACATTGGAACCCATCAATCTGCTCTTGCAACATCAGTTTTTCTTTGAGAATCTCGAAAAAACCATAAGAATATTCGTTGGCTTTTCATCTTTTATTATATTCTTGGAAATATTTGTCATACAATACTGTTTTGCACACATTTCCAAACAAATACACAAAACCACTAAACTGTTGGCTCGACTCCAGTGGAGACTCAATGAATGGCCGTTTCGGTTGAATAATAAGATCAAATTAATAACTTATTTCGAGCGACTCAGTAGTGATCGTAAGATTGGATTCACAATCGGACCTACAGTTTAGTGTTCCTACAGTTCACCAGGTTTAAAATCATTAAATTATTAGTAACATTTGAGTGATTAATAAATTTTTAGGTAATCGTGCGATACATTCGTTATTTTATTCTTACCCATAAATTCGCCGCCAAAATGGAGGACTATTGAAACTTACATGGTAAAATCTAAAATTATCTAAGGCGCACTACTCATTCTTTATTATGATTCAATTTTACAGGCATGCATAAATATTCAGAAACAAGGGTTCGATTTAGAGTTGTCCAAAAAGAAATTTTCTCAAAATCTCGAGAAATTTTCTAGAAATTTTGTGTATGGTAGGCCCATGTATAATTTTATATTAAATTCAATATTCAATTCATTTACATAGGTAGGCCCATGTCATGAAATTTTGTCAAGAGAAACTTTCTAGAAACTTTCTCGAGAAACTTTCTAAGAAACTTTCTTTTGGACAACTCTAGTTCGATTCAAACCTAAAAGCACTGCATCCATAGCCAAAATTAATTTGCTTCTCTCAATTCACCCAAGAATATGCCCAAATCTTCACAAGAATTTGGTCACATCCTTGTTTATTATCATTATAGTCTCTCAGGTAGCTCAATATAGGTTAAAATCTAGAACAGCATTAAACCTTTTTCTCTTTAAAATTGCTTTAAAACCTCTTCAACAATGAATTTTAAATTTTTAAATTTTTTGAAAGCGGGTGGGGTAACGCACAAAACTATATACTATATTCTATAGATGTAGTTAAAAACCAAGGATTAAAAAGTGATTACTTCCAATTATATAAATGTATTCAAAGTATTCGTAGTTATTCATTGGAAACAAATCCCAACAATAGAACCCAATTTCAGGTCCACTCAGTGTTTCAATAAACGACAATATCTTCCAGCGCTGTCTATCACTCATTTTAATGCTTCTGTTCACTATAAGTGGGAATAATTTTGGAATATGGTTTATGTGCTCGATCACTAACAAGAGTGCACATGAAATTACAAAGGGGTATTAACAATGAGAGAAAAATCGTCCTTAAAATAGAGGTGACTCTTTCAAATAATGTTGCATGTGCATTGAAAATATTGTAAAATAGCAATTGACAGGCAAATGTTCCTATGTAATATAATACAAAAATGGGAAATTTGTAATACTCATTTAGATTTTTACCAGACAATTGACATAATTGTGTTCATCGATTGCATTCATTAGTAAACGAATACTCCTTTTCTTTAGACTTAACTCTATTTTAGTATTGATTTCTTCGAATATGAGTTTCAAATAATAGGTCGTGGTAAAAGCAGCAATGAAACCCAAGCTTAACACTCCAGTGACTACCTTTGCAATTAAAACACCCAAAATGTTCCAAATTATCAAGCTTAAAATAGAATAAAGACTTAAAACCTTTAAGTTTGCAACTAATAGCAAGCATAGAGATGCATGTACAATCATCAGAAATGGAAATATTGCACATTCTAACAATAAATGTAAATAGGGGGAGAGTAGGTCAATTTTCTTGCAAATTTTTAGTGTATTTGTTTGATTCAAAGGAAAATTTATCAAATTGTTTTTGAGATAGTAAAAAAATTCAGATGGGCTGAATTGTGTGCCATTTCCTGAGAATGGCTAATTAATATCATCACATAAATGCAAAATAATTCTGCACTTAAGAATACTCTTGCCAACATTGGATTACCAAGAAAACAAGTGATATCCATCAACCAAACAGTGATTTCTGATCCAGTAAAAATGTATGCGACGATGAACTTAATCATGGCTAAAAGTATTGCATATCGACAAATGGTAGACCAGATAATTCTTCTTTTCTTCAAATTGCCCGAATGATACTGGTCAAAATTTTCACTTATCATAATATAATTGTATTTATTATGTGATTCGATTATTTCGAGCTTTTCTAATATCACTTTCATTTTCCAATAACTTCATAATTATTCCCTTAATTCGATTACAATATAAGGTTCTTAGCCAGACAAAGCTCTTAGAACTCAGCCTAAACAATCCATGGATCATTTTTATTGTAATTAATGTAAAACAAAATTTCTTTAATGAAATTAATAGAAATGAATTAAAATTAGGATTTTGAAGAATATATTTTATGAAATACATATGAAATACAGTTTTATATAATTTTGAATATTTTCCATTTTCTTAAAAAACAACTCAATAATGGAAAAATTTAAAAATGGAAATATTTTGAATGTGACACTTTAAAGATAAAATGTTTATGATTTCATTGGAAATATATCATTGCAGAGATAACCAAGGAGGGAATTACTCGCTGACCCCCTCCCCCAGAGTCGAAAAATTAGGCAAAACCTTATAGAAAATTTAACATTATATGTATACCCTCTCGCCACCGAGCGAAGCGCAAGGCAATTTTTTCACTTTTCACTTTAGTTTCTCCTTTGTGTTTCTTTCTTTTTGACTTTTTTGCTTTAAAAAGCCTAAAATATGCATATTTCCATCCAAAAAGTGGTTTTTAGTGACTTGGAAACCCCTAGACGCCCACAATAAAAAAAATTTGAAACACTTCTACCTTAGACCCCCTAGAGTCGAAAACCTAGGGCATCCCTGATATCATTCATTATTGGAAAACGATTTAATTTTTATGTTGAAATCATATTGTAATGTGATTTTATGTGACAAGTGTAATTCATGGATTCAAAAAGTCCTCGACCCTAGGGCCAAACATTGGGGGTATATGGGGGGTAGTTTCCTTAGACAAAAAAAATGTAAAGATAGGGCGAGGAAAAGGCTTACTGCCTCACTTTGATTAGTGAGAGGGTGATGTTTAGCCTCGATTCTAGGCGAGCGTCCGCTCAAGCTCAAAAACTAACGAGATATTTGAGCAATACATCCCTTGCGCACCCCTGGCGTAAAAAATCATTTGCATTCAATTTAAGTAATTATACTAAAGAACTATTAAATGTCGATATTTTAAGTTTATTGCTTTTTAAAAATAAATGAGCATTGTCCTTGAGCTTTAACTTCAAAATTACGTCATTTGGTTTATAAATGGTTGGATATTATTTTGTTCTCATAGACTCAACATTGCTAGGTAATGATTCAAAAACATAACTGTATAGGGATGTCGTTAATTGATTAAAATTATAGAAAAAACATGTAATACAAAATAATCATAAAATGTTTGTTTTGTGTAATGTGTCGCCATTTTTGATGAAGATTTCAATTTGATAAAACCGTTTTATGAATTTATAAATAGTGTACATGTAGTGTAAATTGAACCAAACTTGATCTTTAAAACCTATTTACCTTAGAAAATAATATAGCGTGATAAATTATTTATTCTAAGCTATTTATTAGAATTAATGTTTTATTTAAATTATAAGTGAGTTCTGCTCTTAAATTAGTTTTAATGACAGCAATAAGTTCTCATAGAAAACAAGTACTTTATAAGTACAGTAATTTGCTGTTGATTTTTATATTTAGAAAAACACTTTTGCTCGTAATTATTGACTCACTCTGTCGATCCACCCGAAGACTTCATAAAATGCAGGGGTGAGAAAAATGCTCGATCTTGGAGGGAAGTTCCTCGGACCAAATAATTAGTAGAGTATTGGAGGGTATTTTCCTGACTCCTAAGAAAAACAAAAGTGGGAGTAAGGTAAAAATTTTGTCGCCTCCCTTCGCTCGGAGGGAAGAGAAAGGGTTTATTTTGCCTTGATTCTAGGGGGTATTTGGACTATACTCCATTTTTCACTCTTGAGTAAAGGTATATAGTCAATGTATGATCTGCGCCATGCTGCAAACTACATTTTAAAAATAAGTTGAAAACAACCTAACCACAAACAAGAAAAAGACTGTAAATGAGCTTGGCATGAATATGAATTCAAATAAAATACAAATAAATATTTCAAAAGAACTTAAATTTTATTTTAGAATAATCAATATTTTCCTTACATAAAAAAATATATAAACGAGAGTATAAGGGGATTACATCTAACCTTTGATAAATACCGCCTAGTATAAACAAGGAGTCTTATTTCTATCAAATTAAACATTTGTAGAAATGTCTGTTCTTTCTAACACTCAAATCGTTAAAAACTTTTTTATTGATTACTATTTACGACAAATCGATGCAAAAGTATTTGAAAAGAAAAAGTCGTCGATTTTTGAATACATTTTGTTTTGTTCTTATTTTGTTGAAATCATTAAAAATATTTTAATTCTTAATATGAAAAATGAAGAAACAAGGGCTTATCTCTTTGACCTTGCCATGTTCATCGGTGGAATCAGACAATATAATAATTTTATTTTTATTTTTCTCAGCATTTTTGGTTTACTTATGTTTTCATATATTCACTTGACAACCGATGAAATGCTTATGAAATGGACTGATCTTTTGAAAATTATTAGAGACAAAGACCCAGCCTCTTTAGAACTCTTTTCGCAAAACATTGATAAAGTTCCAGATGCAAAATGTTTTGCGAGAAAATTGTACTGGTCATTTCTTGCTATACATGGCATAGTGTGTAAGTATATAATACATAAATTACTAATTCATATGAAAATTATTTATATCTTTTAAGTGGTTCTCTACGAGTCTATGTCGATATTTATCTTGGTCAAGTTATATTACAATGGGATATCTCTGCTTACACTTTTTTTACAATTTACTAACCACTTGGCATTTTACACATTTATGCTTGATGGATGCTTTGCATATTCTAGTATTTCAATCATAGCATTTATATGTATTATTTTTATCAAGAATATTAATCAAAGAATACACTCCGTTTGCAATTCTACAAACATTAATAAAACTAATATTCTTGTTCTTCACAAAAGAATCAACATGTTCATTAAAGAACATAATGAGTTTTGCAAAACATTTGCACGTTGCAGTAAATTTTGGAATAAATTCTATTTTGCATTTATTATAACCCTGGTACCTGTAAATTTGATCCAGTTTCATCAGCTATTTTTCGAGCCACTCGATTATCACTACAGACTATTCACTGCCTTTTCTTCATTTGTTTTAATTTTAGATATATTTGTGATTCAATACTGTTTTGCACACATTTCCAAACAAATACACAAAACCACTAAACTGTTGGCTCGACTTCAGTGGAGACTCAATGGATGGCCGTTTCGGTTGAATAATAAGATCAAATTAATGACTTATTTCGAAAGACTCAGTAGTGCTAAGAAAATTGGTGCAACTCTTGGACCAACAATTACTCTTACCTATCAAGTTTTTGCACAGGCATTATTTTTAAATCTAATTATTATTACATAACATAATATTCCATATTATTATTAAATCTGTGTAATTTTCTTTGCAGGTTGTGATCAAATATATTCGCTACTTTATTCTCATTCATAGATTGGCTGATAAAATGAAAGACTAACTCAACTTACAAATAATTGTGGAAATCAATAAATATTTTATTTGTGATTATAAATATGTTGGTGGAAAAATAAATATAAATATGGTGTAATGCCTTGATTAATTATCCAGCATATCCAATTTTTTCCTTACAGTCTTTTCCACCGTTTTGTCCCTCAGAGTGTATATTCAGTCCCCTTTTTGCTGCGTTTTGTCCCCTTTTAACAGCGTTCAGTCCCCGCATTTTTGTGGCTTATGTAATATATGGACAAAAAGGGCGCAAACGTTGGGTAAGCGTTGCGATAGTATTTTGTCATCAAATGAATTGCCACAAAAATGAATGAAATACCAATTAATGTGATTAATAATCAAAAGAGAAAATACAAAACAATCGATAATAATCTTAGAGAAGTGATAATTCAAAATATGAATAATGGTAAGACTGGAAAAGAAGTTAATTGCTTTCATTAAAAAATATGAGTTAAGCCCTTCTGAAATTGATTAAAAAACGCGGGGACTGAACGCTGTTAAAAGGGGACAAAACGCAGCAAAAAGGGGACTGAATATACACTCTGAGGGACAAAACGGTGGAAAAGACTGTAAAAGGCTTAATTGTAGAGCAAATCAATAACTACTACTTATATTGATTTTTTCAAATTAATTTTGTATTCGATTTAATGTAGTAATGCTATTTTGAGTTTCGTTTATCTAGATCAATATAATACGCCAAGTTCAACTACCGTAGAGTGTTCACAGGTAGTTTTTTCAAGATATTACTCAAAATATTAGTATCAGGACAAGTAGTACAATATTATTAGAGTTCTATGAAAAGTGCTTATGGATGGCCTAAATGTAGTAATAAAAGTGACCCACATTTTCTGTTTATGAAACTTATCATAATGTAATAATCTAATGCCTGGAATCATTTTCTATTTAGAATTAAGAGAATGATCACAATGGAAAATGTTTTATCAATATCACGATGTCTGTATGTTTTGAGCCAATATATTTGAGTTTACTGAGTAATCAATAATTGCATTATAATCTAGCACTAGTTTTATTTCTTAAGTTTTAATATGGGATTTGAAAATTAAAATAATAATAAGATGACACATGTCAATTTTTTAATTGCGTAAGAATGAAAAAATTGATCGTTTTATTGAAATTCATTTTTATTCCTTAAAACCAAAGAAAATGTCTGTTCGTTCAAACACTAAGACGTCTATTGGAGTGAAAAATATAGTAATCGACACATATTTGCGACAAATAAACAAAAAGTTATATCAAAACACAAAGCCTTCGATTTGGGAATACCTCCAGTTTTGCAATTATTTTGTTGTTATTATCAGAGAAATTGTTTGCTTTTATTTGAAGGACAAACGAATGAGATATTACTTATGTGATATCACCTTGTACATTGGTGGCATTAGACAGTATTATAGACTGTTTATTATTTTAGGTTGTATCTTGGCGATATATACATTCCAATCGCTTCACTTTACAAGGGATAAAAGGCTAATGAAATGGATTCAATTGTTTCAAGTGGTTAATAAAACAAAAGATTCTGATACTCTAATATTTACAAAATACCCAGACGACCTTCGTAAAATTACATTTTTCACCAGGAAATTCCTTTTGTTATTAAACATTGTTCTTTCAGCGTTTAGTGAGTAAGCTATCAAGTCAATAGTTTATTTAAATAAATATTTCTATTTAGCTATCTCATTTGAATTATTTTACGCTAGTACGATTATTATCATTCGTTTTGATAAAGAATTGTTGATTTATTCGTTGCCAATACAATTAGTTTTCCATTTATCATGGTATTCGTTCATTTATGACACGTTTATTGGACTAGGTTCAATTTTTGTCATTTGTTTTGCGTCCACTATTTTTATAAAGAATTTAAACCAAAGGTTTTCAAATTCATTCCATAAAAATGTGGTTTTGTTTCAAAGGAATCTCAATATTCATATTCACAAAAGTATTAAGCAATACATTGAAGAACACAATGACTTCAGTCACACATTCAACGATTACAACAGGTTTTGGAGTAAACTCTGTTTGGTGTATATGATAACGATTATCCCTGCTAATCTTGTCTTGCTACACCAATTTTTCTTCGAAGACCTCCATTTGTCTATTAGATTATTTACCGGTTTTTCATCACTTGTTTTGTTTTTGCAGATTTTTGTCATTCAATACTACCTTGCACACATTTCCAAACAAATACATATATCTACTAAACTGTTGGTTCGACTCCAGTGGAGACTCAATGGATGGCCGTTTCGGTTGAATAATAAAATTAAATTAATGACTTATTTTGAAAGACTCAGTAGTATTCGCAAAATTGGTTTAACAATCGGACCGACTGTTGCAATAACTTACCCCGTCTTTTATCAAGTACTCAACAATTAATTCAATTTTATAATTTTCTAAAATATTTCAAACATTAGGTGATTGTGCGATACATCCGTTACTTTATTCTCACCCATAAATTCGCTGAAAAACTCAAAGGCAATTGATATGGGGTATTAGAAACAAGGTGTACTGCTATAAGCGGAATTGGCAATGAATGTAAAGTACCATTAATAGCGTTCTTGAACCTAAACACTTAATCTCATTAATCAAAACATCTATTAAATATCGATTTTCATTTGTATCATATTTGACTAATTTTCAAAAATGTGTGAACACTTCAAGATTTTATTGGATGGAAAACACGAGTCATAAATATATAAATATATATATATAAATATATCGATAATTTCAAATAATCCATAAATTATTTGATGCATGAAATTGTTAACCTTATATTGCTAGGACATTTGAGTCCAGAATATCTGCCAAAGTTCTCTATATTTATAGACACACAAATACGAGCTCATCAAGTACATAAAACAGAATGCTAATGTTTACTTGATGCAATTAACAATATTAATACACAAACTCACTATACTAAATATTTAGTTCGTTTTCTATGAAATTCTTCGCTCTCTTCGACGTCAGAAGAGACTATTTTTATGAAACACACTTTATAGAGGTCTCCGAACGAAAACTACGGCAACAGCTGAAGAATTTTGATTTTGACCACTAAATAGCTATTCTTTTAAGAATAATATCTGAATTGAAGAAAAAGTCGTGCTTTCAATTGCAAAAGATATAAACTGAGTAATTATTTTACACTAAAAATATATTTATTATCAGATAAAATCAATTGGTTTTTATATTATACACGCGTTTGACAAATAATTTTCAAATAAAGTCAAATACAAATCAAAAACATGAACGCAAATAGTCATAACCAATAGTAGTCGACTGTCTAACTAATAATAATTATATATACATATTTGTTGTAATTTGTATATTATATTACATTATAATAATTCTATTATATCAATAATATAATATACAGTGAGATTATTTTAACTCCGGCCCAGCAATAAATGTACAGTTTAGACTCTTTATAGACATATTTATTTCT
>JAQGCS010002103.1:0-11163 GCA_034702105.1 Fuscozetes fuscipes
GGTCAACAAACGTTTATCATTTGACAAACGTTCTCTCTCTCTCTCTCTCTCTCTCTCTCTCTCTCTCTCTCTCTCTCATAAATAATTTTCTTTAGCGGAGAAAAAATAAGTTTTAAAAGAAAATGTTATGAAAAATAAAATATTCAGATGTATTCACGGCTGGTATGAAAAGCCCTCAAACTGGCCGTACATTTGAATACTATATATAAATCATTATTAAAGTTACTTATATCGAGAAAAATATTAAAAATGTCAAAAATAAGAGAAAAAGTTTTATTCCTCGAAAGAGAAGAACATATTTTCGTTGAAGAAATAGAAAGAAAAAAATAAGTAATAAAAATTCATTTCGTGTCGCACTTAATGATCCAAACGCATCGAATCATCTCAGAATTTGCTCGATTCCATTGCACAGGAGAACAGGTATTATCTACTTTCACAATCAACACTCAAATGCATTGTCATCATCTTGAAATTTGACTCGGTGGAAAATGGCAAAGTTCAAGAAATTCTTTGTGTTATATTCTAATTTGAGATTAGAATTGTCAAGGTATTTATCAAGTTCACATTGTATCATCTCTCTTCTATCAGAATGGAGCCTAAAGGAGCTTGTGCATCCCTGCTTGCAAATGACATTCGTGTTCAGCAGTGCATAAAAACTAATGTGTAATTCTGAATCCCGACAGAAATGGAGGAACCGGTCTCCTCATTGAGCACTGGAAGAGAGGGCTCATTCAATAGTTCCCTACGATTTTGATTCAAAACATGTTATGCTTTCGAAAGACTGTTTCACTGCTCATATAATTGTGGTGGTACTCAATTGAGACCGGGATCCCATTTGATCTAGGCGTTTTGATACAAATCGAAAGCTATAATTTTCTAGCAATTCGTAAGGGGGTTGAGAAATGGATTTCCTCTTATTTAATGTGATTTTTAATGAAACACTTATGGCTTCGGAGGGGAAGAGCTGAGCACTCGAATTGATTTGTGACTCAAATGCATTTGAATATTGAAATGAGGAAAATATGGTTCGAATTATGCACAGAACATATGATTCAATGGCTGTCCAAATGTTTTTCATTTCAATGACTATTTTGACATAAATTATAAAAAGTTGTGAACCAAAGGAAAGCCATGAGTTGTGAATAGAATGTTATTCGAAAAACACATTTGGACCGACTGTAGGGTCCGTTACTCAAGAGACTGTTCCCCGCTTTGAATAAAAGCCGCAATAATTTTAAGTGTCTTTTTACACAAAATACCAAAATTGGGAATTCTTTGCAGACATTCAGTCCCGGGTTTTGCACATAATTTCTCATTTAAAGTACTTTCGTTTCCGGGAAAGTCTCCATAGAATTGCTTTTCAACACAAAAATAGTTTTCTTTTGAGGAACAGAAGAGGAACAGACACTCAGCTCTTTATTAGTCCAATGTTTCAATCCTTTTATTACTGGCTATAAAACAAAGACTCTCTCTCTCTCTCTCTCTCTCTCTCTCTCTCTCTCTCTCTCTGCATCAATAAAACTGAATTAACCCTGGATAGTTAAAAACTACAAGATTTGAGATATTCTTAAGCTTTCTAACCTCGAAACTAATTAATCAAAAAATGCTCATTTATTTCAATTGATATTTTATTTGATATAATTTTTATTTTAATCACTTCAATGAAATGTCGGCAAAACTAATGGGAAGGTTAAGCAAAGAAAAATAAGTCCTCAATCAATGAGACTATCAATTGATTCCTGGGGTGAAAAAAATTCAACTTATCTTTCAAAGTGATTTTTCTACCAATCATTCAAATGACTCATACTTTGAATAAATAGCAATTTGTGTCCATTAATTAGGATTTTCTTCAATAAAATTAATGTCTTATCTCACTATTGGATCAATAATTTTGAAAATCCACTCATTAATTGATAGATTCTTGGTTTTTGTCGGAATTTATTGCTTTAATGATTGGATCAAATCATTGGCTTTAAAATGAATTATTGGACAAAAAAATTTTTTGATAAATGTTTCGATCGAATTTCAAGTGCAAGAAATGAGCTTGTTCGGGGGATTTGTGTAGGATGTTAACGTTCATCACTTGCCAGATGAGTTGATTTTGATTTTGCACCGATTATTTTATTTTTGGGGAAGTTATAAATCAGAAGAAGAGTTTTTATTTATCAGAAGATCGGTTCGTATCTAATGTTTGAACACAAAAGAGAGGAACCAAAACACAAAAAGTCTTTTATTTTCTATTATTTAGATTTTCGGTGATTTGGAAGAAAGCTTTTCTTTAGTCGCAAAACATTTTTATTCATTCATTGTTTTCATACAAAAAACAAAAACAATTTCTATTCAACTGATAAGAGATCTGATATTCAGATAATAAGGATTTATACTTATTTTTAGACAAATTTTAACAAAACACTAATTCTCCAAAGAATCTAGCTCAAAATGCCGGAAAATACAGTGGAAGATAAATTATACTTGAACATGGTTTTATAAATCTTAATAGAGAAAATATTCCAATTTTATTAATAATAATCTTGCAAAAGGCAATCCATTCCAAACCTTCCTTCCATGTTTTGAAACGATTTACTGTTCTGGACTATTAGAGCACAGGACAGGACACCAAACAATGGTCGGACACATTATTTTTACACAGTTTATGGCCACCAATAGGTTGTCATAAAAACACTTTTTTATTTCTCAAAAGCCATTAATTATTTGTCATTAAAACGTGTTTTTAGGAAACCTATTATGAAATTTATTCTGTGCTTCGGAGGGAAATCATAATTAGATAGCAATCTATCGACATATAAAAATTATAATCAGATACATTTTAAAACAGTATTCCATTGTATTCTAATGAGTCCTCGAATTGATTCGAAATAAATTATAGATATTTTCATATCTGACAAAAGTCTATACAATTGAGTCGAGAATTTGTTTTAAATTTAAATTCGTTTTTGAATAATATTTTTCAGAATTGAATTTAAGAGAAGAAATAAATTGAGTAAAATGTGACGAATAAGTGATTAATCATAGAAACTGTGGTTTTAAAAATTCAAATACAATTCAATACATTTTCAAAGACAAAGAAGATTTGAGTGAAGAAAAAAAATGTAATAAAAGTGAGAGAAAAAGGCTTTCATTCGAGAAAAAGATATTGAATTTCCAGTAATTGTCTGTTCAGTTGTTTTTTGTTTGAATTGTTTTGCGAATAGAAAATCTTGTTTTCACTGCGAATCTAAAATAAAGTACCCGTCCTTTAATACCAGTCCTCTATTGGCAATATTTGGACAATGGGTTACTCGCGAGAAGAGAATATTTGAAGACTGACTCAAATGATTGAAAAAAGTTGTAATTCCAGACGTTTTGAAAAAAAATTTCGATTCAGACAAATAAGTTTTGAAATAATGCACACAATATATGGTTGGAATAAAAAAGCAAAATTATTTTTTATATCAATGTAGAATGTAGAAGGTAAAATGAGATGATAGGCAAAATCATTGTCATTGTGTGCAGCTCTACATCTATAAAACTGGTTCTCATAGAAAGAAATCTCAAATAAAATGTATGTTTCCAACAAAAAACTTGATTCTCATCGAATGCACTGTAGTTTTCATAACTACTGACTCATATTCTCTCTCTCTCTCTCTCTCTCTCTCTCTCTCTCTCTCTCTCTCTCTCTCTCTCTCTCTCTCTCTCTCTCGATTTTTCCCACAAAATTGCACATTAATCTAGGTTTTCGCAAAGCAATCAAATTTATTGAAAGTTTTATTGAAAAAATATTTTAAACAAATATTAAAATCATTTTTCCTTAAATTTGAAAAATATTGCATAAGATTTTGAACAATTGAACATAAGGTGAATACCTCGGTAATATGATTTAAGAGATTTATTAATAGCCTTTGAACCGTAATTGATATGACATAAAAGAAGAGATGATTTTATAATTTTTTCATGCGTTTAATAATTTCAATAATTTTTATATAAATTATTATTATATTTTTAGGTGGGATTCGGTGGTAACCATTCCTCCTATATATGAGTCACACAACTGATAAATATTATTATATTCGATAAGAGATAAAAAAAATATGAATAAAATTTGCAAATAAAATATTAGCCTCTATTTGTGTGCTAATCGTTTTGTGATAGTCATTAAAAATATAATTAATACAAAATGTAATATATTTTCGGTTTGACTTCAATTACATTGAATTATAAGAAGATATAAGAAGAGAGTAATTTACAGAACCATTCGTGAAAACATTGCAAAAGTTTTTTGAACTTAAAATTCAATAAAAATTAAAATTAAAAAAGTATTAAATTATTGTAAAACTTTTAATAATGAGTTTTATTGCAATGATGTGCAAGATTCTCCAATACAGCAGTTTAATGCAAGGTAACGATAAAATTTAAACCTATTAAAGTTCAAAATTACCCCCTTATTTACAGAAAATATTTAGAAAGGTTGAGTGTTATTGACAAGATTCATTAACAAAGTATGTGGAATTCAAATCTATTCACCTGCACCTATCAATTTTTTGCAGGAAAATATCGTGCAAGCTTTGGCTGTGAATGGACTTATGTATCATTCAATCATCGATGGGTATAATTAAGTATTGCCCTTGCACATTGACGCAAAATATTGCAGTTTTTCATTTAGAGGCGTTGCAATTAAATAAAGTAACGCTAAAACACATTATAATTATGATTACATTCTGTGCCCATTGTTTGATATTCTGAGCCGTTGTTTAACAAATTCATTCAAAACACACCTAATTATACACAGAATTCACGTTTTGTGTTAATGTCTTTTAATACCTTATTTTAATCAATTGTTTGCAGAATAATAAAGAATTTCTTTAATGTTTTTATGGTTAGCCATAAAATATGAGTCAATCCTTTTAGGCCAGACGTTAGTGAAAAATGTCAGACCAAAGGCCTGTTGTTTGAAGTGTCAGATGTCTATCAATAATAATAATAATAATAATATAATTATTGGATTCCTTGGCCTTCAATTTCAAAAGAACTTTGAATTAGTTATTATTTCAGAGCCATTCATCAAATACATGACCGATTTTGTTCAACTTTTGTCTTGATAATATCGTAATCTGTCTAGACTTGATAGAATAATCAAGAAAAATCTATTTTTTACTTAGTTATGTTGACAAATTCACGATAAACGCCTTCTTTATCAGAATAATTGACTTGGTATGTTTGTTGTTATGTAACTTTATATGTGAACGACTCGTATGTAGATGTAGTACAAAGAAAGGCAAGTCTTATACAAAACTATTTCAATTTAATACCCTTTGATTACGTGCGAAGCAATTCATCTGAAAAAGGGGCAAGCTATTCAATTGATGAATGGGTTCAATAGAGAAATGGGTTTCCAATGCACTGGTAATCAAAGTTATGCAGAGCTCTATCTTTTTTCAAAAGAAAAGCCAACTTTGAAGAGGTGTTTGAGTTATATTTCGGATGAAAATTTCAATCTTCCAAAACATAATAGCAGTAAACCCCTCGACCTCTCAGGTGTTTGGCATTCAGAATGAGGCACAGAATGAGGCACAGGTAGTTTTATTAACATTTAAAATTCAAAGTTAAAGAGTTAGGGTGTGTCCACAAATTAAAGGCTTATTTTTCTTACTTTCATCTTCTATTAGGAGACTCCTATTTATTAGCAAAAGTAAAAATTGTAGCGAATTCTTGAGTTTTAGTTTTGAAAAACTGTAGTTTTAAACAATGGCTTAAAGCAAAGCATTTCTCTTCTTTTTAATTAAATTTATTTTTTATTCAAACGATTTTATCGAAAGACTGTAAATAATTCGCGAAAAACTACTCATTTTTTTTGGTGCCGTCTCAGTCTGAGAGCACCAGACTTTACATATCGTTTTCGACATCTGGGGAAAGGGTATAAATGAGCTCTCTCTTTTTCTGATATCGTGACTGAATTATTATCTCTTTTGGTAATATTTTCCTCCGATTATTTATTTTTGTTTTTTATACGAATTTCCTTCTCATTCAAATTCAAAGCTTATGCCCGAAAAAGGCTTACCAGCAATAATCAAGGTGGTTAATTGATTAAATGAACCCGACTTTGTGCATAAATATAACATTTTGATTAGAATATTTTAATATTAAAGAACCTTGTAATAAATTTTGAACTTCCATTCACCTCGTTTAGACATGAAGGTTGAGTGATATACCCCTTGGTCATCAGTGTCTAACTAAATATCTCTTTTAGCGAATTTCTTGATATATTTCTATCTCTAATCTATAGATGACTTAAGAGATATGTGTTTTGAATTTAAAATTTAAAATTCTCCTGGTTTTCAACGTTTAATACAATTTAGAGATGAGTTACTTTTGAAATACGTTTTCCTAAACTATCGAAAGATTTTAATCAATAATTAATTGAAATGATTTCATTATTTGAAGCGTAAAAATAAACTTCACTTTTAATTGGCTTTCAATTCATTGAATTGTTTTTCTCTGCAAACGATTAATGATTTTTGAAAATGTATTTGAAATGAATTTCTCTTTCGTTTCGTTAAAATTGAATTTTAAAAAAATATTCACAAAGATATAAACAAAAATTTAATTTATATAACGAACGAACTTTTTTGATCGAATCCACAATAAATGTCTTAATTTATTTTGTTTTCTTATTATTCAGGAAAAATTTGAATAATTATCTAAGTATGGAAGAGCATGATAATACCAAGTTTCACGGAATACCTAATTATTCAGAGTTAATCTTTCAGACCAGGCTTAACAAGCTGTTTCTGTTCTAAATTCACATGCTGAGATATTTAATAATTTTAATATGAATTTTGATGAGATCATGTGAAAAGGAATATTAAAGTAAACTTGATTATATTTATTGAATAGTAAATTTTTTGTGAATAAAAGAAGTGAAAGCACTTTGAAAATAGTAAACAAGCTTGGTGGTCCCATTCGAAAGTTAAGCAATTTATTACAAGTAACTATCAGACAGAACGAGAGGGAATAGATTTGCCCATGAAACTTTTTTGTTTATATAAAACGATTCTTCACACGCCTAACAATTAGGGAATAAATTATGTAATTAAATGAAAATTTTGAGACTAATTTCAGACGTTTTCCTCGATATCACAGCAAATGTGTGACCAAAATGTTTATGATTTGCTATTCCTGTGATTTTGTGAGCACTTAATGCAAATCATTGTATTTATGTTTGGAATAAATTCAGATCAAAAGAGTTGATTCCAAGCCATGAGGTGTGGTCTAAGCCTCTGCGCCCCAAAAGCTCAGCACAATAATCATAATCAGAAATTTATTTCAATGTCAGAACTGTTAGACAATTGACTTCAAAGCACAGAATATGAGATGCGATACGAATTTCATTGCCTTCGAGGCATTAGAAGAACAATAAAGAAAAAGAATAGAAAATTATTATACAATTAATGCCTTATATTTTCACAAAAATAACTATCGCTTTATATTCACAGATAAAGTAGTTTTTGAAACAATTTGATTGTTATCTCATTTTTCAGACAGAATTACTTATTTCTAAATAATTGTTATTGAATTGCATTTTCGTTTCGTATATTTCAAGAAAATTTGAAAAATAGTTTTGCATTTTGTTTCCAAAAGATAAGATAACCTGACATTACCAAGATTCACCAAAATACCGTGTTTAAGCTGGTCATAATAAAATAATTAATCTTGATTTGTAATGACAAGTTGAAATCGATAGCGACGAAAACTAGGGTATTTGGCATGCTTTGCAAATAGGTTACCCACGTAGATTAATTTTTCATTAGTGGGCGATTCCTGGTAGTCCCCTCAAGTTGAATGTAAGATATGAATTGGAAAACAATGCAAATACTGGCAGTGTTTTCAATTTAATAACTCATTTTATTGTAAAGAAGAATGAGCAAGTATTTCATGAGAGAGTACAGGTAAACGCATTTCTTCAGAAACAATTTTTTTCATTCTTGTTATTCACGATCTCTTCAATGAATGCAATTCGTGTGCAAATGATTTATAACAAAATCCAATCGAATGACAGTCAATTTGGATGTGAAGATAAAAAATTTAAATTTTTCAAAATTTATTAGTATTTGAAGTGATTAAACATAATAAATGTTAAGGTATCCCGAATTATATACTTTATAACTTTTCTTCAATTCTGATTTATTACATGAAATAATAATAAGCTTTTTTAGAAATTGAAAGACCTGCCCTAAAACGGGGTCATTCGGTGTTTATTACCTATGATTACGAATTTGGTCTAAAAGTTATTTCGTAAGAAGTGATGACATCATATAAATGATACAAACATTTGAAATGAAACTTATTTTTCAATTGAATTGAAAATCGATTTCATACCTAAAGGAAAGAATAAACTTTTAATTTGATTGAATGGTAATTGACTTTTGGTGACGACATAACCAATCGAATGATAAGCACTTGGAATGTATGTCAGGCTATAAATCACTTGGAGAATGAAATCCAAGAAAATTGAATTTAAATAATCATAATTATAATGAGAGAAAAATAAATATTCAAATAATGATAATAAACTTGGAATTAACGAATAGTTCGATAATTAAATAAGCATTATATCAAACGCTAGGATTAACCCTTCGTTTCGATCATAATAAGCGAATAACTCATTAATGACTGAAATGAATTATATAATTAGCTAGGTAATTATGTTCAGAAATGTTGTATAATAGGCTAAAAACATTAACAATTATTATAAGTAATCGCCAAAAGCGGTTAAAATTCAGCAGAATTTCATTTGAAAATACATTATACAAAATAGACAGACATGTGCAAGGTCTACCCACTCAAAATTCGAGTTCAATATGTTAATGCATTTAATTATGGCTGAGGTAGAGGTCAACATAGAAATTCAAGTGTTTTTCTACAAGTAGGTTTTGAAACTTTAAAAGTTTCAGATTTAAAGATTTAATCTTGTTTAATGAATACCAAACACCTTTGTATGTCTGCAAAATTCAAAGAAAAACAAGTCATCGCTGAGTTGCATGAAAATCGAGTATTTCATGAGTAAAGTCATTCAATTTATCAAAAATATATTTTAAAAGACTCGCAATTTTGAAACTTTCTTCTCTCTTATGTCTCTTACGTTACATAATTACAGTACAACTAATCCATCAATGATTTGGTAGTCGTAGAGATAGTCATGCGTTAAGTCTTTTAATTTTAATCATTTCTTTTCATTTCAATGTCTAAAATGATTTTCTTATAATTTCTCTCACTTTCAATGATCGTTACCTTCTTTATAATCTTTATACTTTTTTCCCTCAATTTTATTCGAGAAAATTGCGTTGGCTTTGAAAGTCAGTGATGCGCAAGGCTTGTCCAACACCAACACACGCTTATTAACCTCCAATTTTCAGCCAACAACCTTGAACAATAGTTAAGCCCAGTTTTTAGAAGCGATTATTAAGTTGAGTCTTGGATAAATTCAAAATATTGAAATGCCCCATGTGGATATCAAAGGCATTCGTCTGCTCTTTCTCAAAATTGATGAACATTTTCTCATTTTAATCTTGTCAAATGTGATTAAATTATCTTATAAAGTTAGACGAATTTGCAAACTTACGTAGGATCATAAGTGAGACATATTTTAGTTGTTTGGTATAATTTATTCAAAGCCTAATTGCAATGCATTTTTCAAGAATTATTTCAAGAAACACATAATAAGCTGTTTTATGGCTTTCAATAGTTATTCTGTTCATTCATTTCATGTGAATTTGTAGACCTATTGTATAATTTTCATGAATTTTCTTCAGCACAAGAAATGAGTCATAAACTTATGACATTAAAACGTTTTGCAATTATTGTCCATTAATTCGAAGGCATTTCTTCATGAATTCATTGAACAAATTATGAATAGATTTTGTGAATTCAAGCATTTTATTCAATTCATTAGAGAGCGTATAAAAAATTGCAAGTTTATTTAGTAGAGAAAATGCTCAAACGTACCATTCACAGGGAAGTGGACACAGGAACTATTTATGAGTCTTTTCTTTTGATTGGCTAGATTACTCCTTTGGTCATTAGCTAATTAATGTCTTTCTCATTGAAGCTGAGAAAATTTGACATTTATAGATGGCCAAGATGGAGGGCATATAATTACTAATGGGAATATTAGAGACTATAAATTTTGAATACATAATGACTTATTTTTGGATTATATATATCTGGTTAAACTTGAAGGCTATTCTCAGATAATGAGAGAGAACGTCGATTGTCAACCACCTTGATTACTCCATTGCTTAAAATTTGAATTTCAAAACAATAATAAAAATAATAAACAGAATTTCGAAATACGTTGAAAAATGAGAAAAAGAGTAATAAAAAATAGATCTAAAGATAATTTTCAGTGATATGAGGAGTAATTCAAAATTAGGACCGGATTTCCCTTTTGGGAAAAAATTACGTTTTAAAGCAAATTAAATCTAATTAAAAAAATTACTACAAAAATGACAAAATGTCACAAAAAATCAATTACTGAAAAGCTTTGTTTACCTTATTTTCTGAGGAATCAAAATATGATTAAAATAGTTTTAATAAAACTCATAACCAGAACACACATTACAATGGAATAGCCAGAGGTGTTACAAATATATGAATATTCATATATTTTTTCAAACATAACCATTTTTGAGGAAGAGTAAGCTCTGCTAAATTGTTCAGTAAAAGTAAGTAAGGAAATACCCTGACAATTTTTCATTGAAAAATAAAGCTAATTGTGTGAGGTCTCAAACCCTGACGATCCTCTCATATCAGTAGTGAAAAAGTCTGGTAATCATTCAAAAGCGTAAAAAACAATTTTCTTCTTTCAATAGTTATCTCATTTGAGAGCATAAGAAGTACTTCTCTTTCTTTCTGAAAGTGTGTGAAAACTACTGATAAGAAATTTTTTGGAGAAAATTAAAAAACTAAATAAACGAAAGAAATACTTTACTCGAAGACACACTCAAAGAAACACTCTTTCGAAAGAAAATTATTTGAATTCATTTATTTGTTATCATTTCTATTATATTTCAAAACATAAGATAACAGTTTCTCTCTCTCTCTCTCTCTCTCTCTCTCTCTCTCTCTCTCTCTCAACAAATTTGTTGATCATTTAATAGATAAAACTAA
>JAQGCS010002104.1:0-11160 GCA_034702105.1 Fuscozetes fuscipes
ATTAATTACTTCTTATAAATTCATTTTTTTGTTGAGTTTTGATATAAGAGAAATTTGATTTAAGAGAATAATTTTGGTTGCACCAATGATTCTCTTAAATCGAGGTTCGATTGTATTACTATTACTAATGGTATTATTATTATTCTATTACTGTATTTATGAGTCAGTAGTTTTAATGTGTTTTAAGGGATGTTTTCTTTCAGCCAAAGGTTTTTCTCATTTTAATTATTTCTTTCGCAGAGATTTTATTTTTCATTTCATGTTTCGATTCATTTTCTGAGAGTTTAATAAATTCATTGAAAAAGTGTTTGTTGTATAAAAAATCCATTAAAACCTTTTCCATGTTTCACAACAAAAGTCATCGCATTAAAGGCTCAAAAAACATTGTTTTAAACCGATTATTGAATTTGAATCAAATGATTATTGCATTTGTTGTCAAGAATTCATGAATAAAAAATAGAATTTTAGGAACAATGGGCTTACATTTGGTGGTGGAGTCAAATATTTCAAATGAAGCATTTCTCGATGACATTGTTTATAATATGAAAGTACACACATGAAGCAAAAAATCTAGGTGGGAAAGATTTGTAAATTCATTTATGAGGGTCAATCGAAAATATGCGTTTGATAATTAGTGCTTACATTTATGCCACAAATGAAAAAATCGATGAAAAAGAGCACCGCTTTGAACGGATCCATTTGCTTTGAAGAAACCAGCATAAAAACATGAATGAAAGGTCAATTTAATAAATTATGGATAACACGAATGAATTGTTCACAATATTTGTTTAATCGAAGGTTTACTTCATTCATAAAAATTGGAATATAAAACAAACTCTAATTTTAAAACTAGTTGTTATGCAAAGAATTCAATTAAATTTACTAAAACTCTTTTGTTTTTTATTTTTGAAAATTTATGGAACAATGAAAATCAGTTCATTGAATGGATAAATCAGTTTTGTGTTGTATTTGTTGGTGAAAACAATTCCTTTGAATTTATCTAATTTTCTGGAAGTCATTTAAAAGTGATTTGAGTACTAGGATATGGGCTCTCCTTTTGAATGTCAATCCTTTTGTTTATATTTAAACAAAGAATGCAGAAGGGAGTTACTTGAAAGACTTGCAAGGTTAACTTTGAACAAATTCAAAGTTATAACAAAATAAAATAAAATACATAGTAAAGCCTAAATTCATGATGGCCAATAAGACACGTGGTTGTGGCTACTGTGGAGCTAAAATGATGTACATAGGCTCCTGCTTTTGACTATGTCCTGTATTAGGCTATAAGACATTTGAATGTAGACAGTATAATGAGCCTACAGTCCAACCTCTCTGTTGTGAATCTCTTTGTTGTTATATTTCTCTATTGTGTATAACTTTTACCATATTTGGCGGAACACCCATAGCACTAATGTTAAAAATCTCTCCCTGTTGTGAACCCAAAACCCCTGTTGTCACATTTTCCTAGTTGTTAGGTATTAGATGTGACGAAAATGGTTCAGATCTTTCTCTGTTGTTATGTTTTTAGTAAATTTTTCAGATTATAACAATAAAACATTTTATTAATGTTCTAAACTCAAGTAGATAATTCAGTAATTATTAAACATAACTAGTAAATAGGAATTATTTTTAATTAAGTTACTAATTAAACTTCAGAACTCGATTTGTATAAGAATTTATGACTTTTCCCTTTTGTGTAGTCTCCCTGTTGTTAGGTGTTTCTAGGTGAAAATTTTACTACACAACTGGGAGGTTCGAGTGTATGTACATCATTTTAGTTCCACAGTAGTCACAGTGGTGTCTTATTGAGAAATTTGCCTAATGAGAATTAGGATTTCATACTAAACATTTATTTGATATAATCTCTACCTTAATGAATATTTAGCAAGTTGACTTAATGTCTAATGAGAGATTGTACTATATAAGAACAACAATTTTTTGGTTTGATACCTTGCTTCTAATCTCAAAGTACATTCAGACTAAATCTTTTCCAATCTTTCTATTGGATTAGCGAAACAATTATCGATACAATGAAATGATCGCCAAAACTATTTACGGCTTTATTTAAATTCGTTACAAGAACTCAATTCTCAACACAAATGACTTGAATTCTCACAAAATTGTGTTTCATTAAAGTGAGACTAAGTGAGTAAAAAATCTCAGATTTATATCATTAATCATTTGTCAAATTCAATATATGGTTACAATGAATTTATCTCTAGTGTGAGCGCTATTGAATTTGATCCTGATCACTCAATATTGGCAGAAGTGTTGCGAGTAAATTATACTATAAAATGAGATATCTTTCATCGAGGCAATCAATTTTATTTGTTGTCAAACTAAGAGGTGTCCACTGGGATAGACTCAAACACTCGTAAAATTTTTGAATTTTATTGACTTTTACATGCAATGGACAGTTGGGTGCAATCACATCACCAGTAAACTTGTCCACACAATTTACTTAATTCGAAAGTGGTGTCCAATGGTCTGGATATCTCGAGTGGACGTATTACTCAAACCATTCCATAATTGATTTGATTACCGAAAATGTCAGAAATGTTTTGAGAATTTTTGATCGATTGCACAGAATTTAGACCCAAATGAAAGCCATTTAGTTTTCATCAAATTGACGCCAAAATATATTTAGGGATAGTTTTGAATCAAAGCTTTTGAACCAATACTTACTGAATGAAAGAGAAGATACAACGATAGCATTACATCACACAGTGTTGTCAGTGTTATTGTAAACAACCATGGAATAAAGAGCTGGCCATTCTCCTATAATGACATAAAGACTTAATTAAGCTGTCACATAACTTCCAAATTTGAATACAAATTCAAATTAGATAAAATATTTATTCAGGATCAAATGTTTCCCCTTTAATAGTATTCGAATAAAAAATTTTGATAATGCGGGAAATAATGCAATTTATTCGACAAATATTTGTTTTTCTCAATTCTATGCGAACTTCAAAATTTAGTTCATTTGATTGCTTTTATAAAATTCTAGAAAAAAATAAAATAAATAATGAAGTTTATTCCTCCAGGAATTTCTGATAAATTACTTTGAAAAGTTCAGAATTATGTGACATAAAAGTCAATGTAAAAAGTATTTATGTCTTTTGGCCGACAAAATGTTTGGTTGAAATTTCGGAAAATTTGTATTTTGGAAAAAGTATTAAAAAGTGAATACAAATCGACTTTTATATAATGTGTTCACTGAGGGAAGGGGTCACTAATGGTCGCTAAAACTTACTAAACGGCCTCTTTATGTAAGCGTTTATTTCCTGTCGGAATATTACTCTGCAAACAAACTTTGGACTGACAGTTGGGCACAGAATATATTCTCGGATTACTTATGTTTTTATTCTTTCCTCGGATTATATGACCCCTAAGGAATAATATTTATACTAGTACCACTAAAATCCATACACGAAAAAATCGTTCAAAAGATTTGATATGAGAAATGAAAGAATTCTATTTTCATGTAATAAATATTTGAATTTGCAATTCAATCAAAAATAGGAAAATTAAAAGTAATCTTAAAGTAAGATTTATTTGAGCAAAATATTTGCCACAAGAAATGGCAACTCATGAGTTTCTGGTTATGGCTTTTGAGGGCTATCTCGTGGGAGTGCTTCAAAGTAGAGGCTAACAGCACATATTTTTCACAGAACTGAACTTGTTTCCCAGATTTCATTTGGTCAAAAAGTAATCTACGAATAAAAATAAATATTTTCTGAATCTATTGCATCGATAATTCATTGGTGTTATTTTTAATTCATGACTTAATTCCTGGTATAATATATAGAGTTATGACTTTATTATTATTTTTGTGACTCAAACAAAAGAAAAAGTGATTGAAATGGATTTACGCCATAATAAAACCCATTGCAGTATATTTACTTAGATTTCTGATAGAAAAATATGAAATTCTTGTCACGTTTCGTAATTGATTCTAGTGAATTTTTGCCACAAAAACAGTTTCTTTTTAAGATTATTCTAGAATATAATCATTTAAAATCATTTTGAACGAAACGAAAAGAAGTCTTTCAAAAGAATAAGGTAAAAAGTATACAATATAATTTCAATTTTATGTCTCTTACATTATTCAAACATTTGAGATAACATTTATGTTACAAACGATCCATTGATTGATTCATTGCTTCAATTTATCCCATATTTATCTTTTGAGCTCCGATTTCGCTCTTCTTTCTCATGGATTGCATTTACATTTCAGTCAAACAAAAAGAAAGTCTTTCAAAATAAATCCATTAACTGATTAACTAAAATATCGATGTTTTTGATTTAAACAAATATTGATTGAAATAAATAAATATTTCTCACAACTTAAATGTGAATCGAATTACTATATTCTCGGTCATAATCTTCTAGAAAACACGTTTACAAAATATTCATTTTAATATGACATAAGAAAGTCATTCCTATAAATTAACCGAGACCTGCGTTGAGCTAGCTTATCACATATTTTTCTTGTGAAGATTAACTAATAAAATACTTAAAGTTATTTACTTTGGTTATATTAAAAAAATGCAAAAATTAAAAATTTTTTGTAAACTAATCCATGAGATATTAAAGAGGTGGTTTGGGAATAAAATCAACGAAAATTTTTGAAATTTGTTCTTGGACGTCCCACTTTGAAAATTAATTTTAAATTTATTCATAATGCATGAAAAGACTGAATTAATTCATTCAAAACGGAATTTGTATGAAGACATTCACTCTATTCTTGAAATTAGAAATTTTTGAACAGAAAATGAATAAATAATTCATTTTTGAATATATTTTGAAGAGTAAGTGAAATGAATATCAAAATTATTCATAACATTACTGAACGACACATTATTTTCGTTTAGCTTTATTCATAAACAACACATTTCTGACCGAAAACGCTCTGATATTTCAGAGAACATCATTAAAATCAATAAAAAAATATGAATAATGAGCTCAAAATTTAGATAAGGCTCTATTGAATCTAAATTTGCTTTAATCTGATCACAATTATAGTCTCACAACTCAATTATAATTAAATTGAAAATCATTAGCGAATGTCCTTGTGGTTATAGAACAGTTCAAATTTTTTAGAGATTTAAACAGTAGCTAAAATTCACATGGTAAAACTAAGTATCTTCTATTAACTAAACAAGATCAAACATATTTAACAATACTATTTTGTGCATTAAACTAATAGAATAAAATTCAATTCAAAAAATTATAAATCGATTTCATTTCAGAGAAAGAAATGAATTATAAAATTATTTGGTTTTGTGAATAAACGCATTTCTTTGGGTTCCGCTCAGAATTCAATCGAAATGTTGTGTTCGACGCATAAAATCAAGTTTTATGTCATTGTTTTTGTTGAGAATCAGAATTAATTCATTTAATAACAGAGAAGAGGAAATATTTGGGCAAATGTGCTCTTATTCCTTGAAATTCTGTACAAGTTTCTAATTAATGTATACTCACTGCACACAATCCAATTAAAAGGAGAATAGACGTGATTACCATTACTGATGACAGGCATACCATCACCAGAGTAAACGCCAACATCTCTGCAACAGATTCCAAATTACAGTTAAACACAAGAAATTTATATTTACTTTAATAAAAACATTGAGAAAATCCCTCACTTTACGGATCTTAATTTGAATATTTAATCACTATCTAGCAAATAAACGCCAGTAAGTAAAGTTTAACTAGTTTTCAATAATTCTATTTCGGATAAGACATTAATTATTGATTTGATTGTGAAATAAAGCAAAGCTCTTAATGTTTTGTTTGACTTATACTTAATTTATTTGAGAATCCCATTAAGGGTCTGGTAATTGATAGAGCAAATAAAAACAAAAATATGCATTTGTATTGATTTGTTTTCTATAGGAATCTGTAGTTATCTAAAAATACTATTCAATCTGTATTTGATCTTATCTGAGAATCTTTTCCTTTCACGAGAATCACTCAAATTTTTATAAGAGTTTTTAAAATTTATATTAAAGTTTTTTTTTGTTAACCGAATCCAATTTTAAGAATAATTGATTTGAAAATATTGTATGAGATTTAAGATGAATTACAAGAATAGTTCAATTATTTATTCAAATTAAAATGCTTTTCATCCGAAAAATGCCTTTCAGTGGGAGTATTGCATTGACTTTAAATGAATTCGATTTTCATATCTCTCTGAATAAGAATAAGAAATGAAACCAATTTGATTGATGTCTACTTAATATTTATCATTCATTTAGTTATCGAATGAAATATTCGAAGAACTTATGATTTATTTATTTTCTAAACTATATTAAGATTAGACTTCTTATTAAGATCAGGGGTGGGCAAGGCTGGCGAGCTCAGGGGATGGGATAAACTGGCTGCATGAAGTATTGGAACTGCTAAAAACTCATTATTCTGTCCTAAAATAGCCTAATTCTGGTCCTAATATGCCTAAATTCAGTTAAACCTAGTTAAGTTAATTAAGATAGAGAAGGAAATCGCGGAAAAATGTTGGATTTTGGGAAAAATTGAAAGAACCTAAGCCATAGTTTCTCAGCGTTTTTTGGTTCAAAAATTTTCGGAGTCGAGGAGGTTTTCTAAGGGGGATTTCTGAGAATCCTTCTTGCCCACCTCTGATTACGATTCAGTTCTATAAAGGATTTAATTAAAGTTTGTCGAATAATTAATCAAATATATTACCTGTGTTCTCATACACTGTATGAATGTGAAACGTGCAAGCTGTCATCACTATCACATAGAATATCTGTAAGTAAATCAAGAATATTCATATTTTATTTGAATCGAAATGAAAGTAGGTAAATTCAATGTATCATTTTGAGTAGAAAAATTATGCTCACGATATTTTTGAAAATATTCTTAAAATAAATAAACCTAGCTAATTAATTCTGTAAAAGTGTGTAATCAATATCGGTAGATGACTATATTATTGGTAATTTATGCCTGATATAAAATAAGAGAGTAGACATCCGGGTCAACTATCTAGAATTCTAATGTAAATCAGAGAATAAGTGAAGCGAAACGTAATTGAGATTCATTTGATTCAAAAGTAACAAAACAATAAAAAAAATAAAGAAAATACAGTTTTTGTTCAGAGAAAGCGAAGTAATGGATGTAATTCTTGCCTTCACTACAATTGCCTTAAATGTTGTCAAAAACGGATTTCATACACTTTTACGTCAATTAAAGTAATGACTAATCTTTTGGGAAATATGTGATTATAAAAATGAAATAAGAATTTTACTTTTCTTCAATTATGAATCAATTTTTAAGTAAACTCATTTATTAAATGGAATTTCTAAAAGAAAATAACAAAATTGCAATTCATATAAATTTCATTTTAAGGTTTATAAGAATGTTTGTTTCAAATTTACCCACGCGTATCCTATATCTATGTTTCTTATTCCTATAGTGGCATGAATCTTTTATGCTAAACTAATCCATGCATGATTAAGTTTAAATAAATTATCAAAGATTACCCATTAAATGAAAATTTAAGTCTTACTCAACAATTCACTCAATTAAGACACGAATTTAATTTTGAGTAATTCCTTCACTAATTAAATATTAATTAATTTCACTTCTTATGCAATTGGAGTTCGAAAATATTCTTTAAAATTGTTTAATATTTATGTTATTATAAAATATGGAAAGCCTTCACTTCACTCAATTTGAATAACAAAATATGAATGCACATAATTTTGCATTAAGTAAATGATTTCCAAGGTAGGCTTTATATTGCAGAGAGAGAGAGAGAGAGAGAGAGAGAGAGAGAGAGACTGTAATTATGTGATACTTGGTAAAGGTTTTGATGGAAAACATAGAAATAAAATCATTGAAGACTTGTAAAAACATGTCCTAGACATATATAAATCTTTGTGTAAAAGGCCTTCAAGTATCAAGTAAATTACACAATATAAACACTTAAATTTGAACAAAAAATTAATCCTAAAAAGAATATAACAAGAATCTAATTGATAGGTAATTAATAACAAGAATAAAAACAAGGTTTGGATTAAAGCAATAGGCACTACATCTATAGCCAAAATTAATTTGCTTCTCTCAATTCACCCAAGAATATGCCCAAATCCTTACGAGGATTTGGACACATCCTTGTTTATTATCATTATAGTCTCTCAGGTAGCTCAATATAGGTTAGAATTTAGAACAGCCTCCAAACCCTTTTCTCTTTAAAATTGCTTTAAACCTCTTCAACAATGAATTTTAGATGGGACAGAACAACAAAACTATATAGTATATTCTTTGTAAATGTAGTGAAAAACAAGCTTTGGATCAGACTCTGATCATCAGAGTAATAGACACTATATTGAATGCCCAAAAATTATTTGCTTCTCTTATTAATCCCAGTACATGCCTAAATGCTCCTCACGATCCTCACGAGGGTGGGTGAGTGTGCGGGTATAGCGACAAAACTATATACTACGATTTATTATGATAAATGTAGTTAAAAACTACCCCTTAGACCTCTCTAGATCAATCGAGCATAGGCATCAATGTAAAAACACATTAACTCTAATGTTAATTCAATGTAGATAACAGGTTTTTACGTCTTTTTTAATACTGAAAAATTACATCTAACCCAGGTCTCTTTATATAATTTATGATATAAACTTTCCAAAAAATATATGCCACCCCTGCCCAGCCCACACTCTGTACATCTTGTTTAAATTTTATTCAAATCTAATGTCAAAAATGACCACAGCTAATATTTGATTTATTCTGTACTTTCAAATTCAAAATGAAACTACATCTGTCCGGTGCTAAAGCAAACACTACTTCCCTCTCTAAGCATCGGAACAATTTTGGTGACAAATGTTTTTCTAATAAATGCTAATAAACTTTACTAACTTATGTTTAAACAAATTACATTATATTTTTAGTGTAGTTTTTAGTTCAACAATGAATTGAGTGCGCGAGCTGAGTTTTGCATGGAAAAACCGTTGTGACTAAGTCAATGTGGTTGGAGAGTTAAAGATTGAGCAGTGACTAGCAAAAAATATGTGAAAATGGGCGTGGTCAGGCGCTATCTTGAGCGCCAAAATCAACCAAAATTGACAAATTTAATTATATAATAAATTGTTTAACGTTGCCAAATTTTATTTTTCAATTTTATGATATATGAGATATGATTGATGCAATCAATAGAGATATGCCTTGGAGGGGATGGAATTGGGGCTTATGGAGATATACAATCAACTCAAAAGCGAAAGACCGTTAAACAAATCTTTATAACTTTGGAGTGGGCTACCCCATTTTCAAAATTTGTTCACCAAAATATAACAGGATAATATCGAATCTTAAAACATTAAAAACTAAATGAAAAACTATCAAGATCATATTTAATTTTCTTTTTACACGAGAATTCTGAGCTAACAAGAGAATATAGCTTATCACAAAAATATCACACCATAGCTCGATTAATGTTTTCAATATCTACATAAATTACTTTTCAAAAGTAACCTACCCCTAAAAATAAAGTGGCTAGGGGCATTTAAAGTTAGACTTACTCGACGCCCATATCTCAAAAAACGTATAACATAAATCCATGAATTTTTTTTAAATTACTACATCTAAAATGAATTGAAGATACGATTTAAAAATTTTTGAAAAATATCTTCATATAAATATAAAATTTGGAAAATTTTCGACATAGCCCAAATGAATTTTTTGAAATTTTAAATTAAAAATATTATTTGCTTTAACAATTTTTATAAGTTTTATATTTCATTAACTATTTAAATGTAATAAAATATCAAAAAATTCATGTGAGTCTATGTAGAAAAATTTTCAAAATTTTATATTTATATAAAGATGATATTTTTCAAATATTTTAAAACTGTAACTTCAATCCATTTTAAGTATAGTAATTCTTAAAAAAGATTTCATGGATTTATGTTATACGTTTTTTGAGATATGGGCGTCGAGTAAGTCTAACTTTAAATGCCCCTAGCCACTTTATTTTTAGGGGTAGGTTACTTTTGAAAAGTAATTTATGTACATATTGAAAGCATTAATCGAGCTATGGTGTGATATTTTTGAATATTAGCTACATTTTTTTGTTAACTTTGAATTCTCATGTAAAAAAAATTAAATATGATCTTGATAGTTTTTGCCTATAGTTTTTAATGTATTAAAATTCGATATTATCCTGTTATACTTTTGTGAACAAATTTTGAAAATCGGGTAACCCACTCAATAGTTATAAAGATTTGTTCAACGGTCTTTCGCTTTTGAGTTGATTGTATGTTAGTTAGATGGGAGTTAGTTAGTTAGTCTATGGGAGAGTTAGATTCCATAAACAGTAAAACAGTCACTTTAGATGGAGATTTCAGTTTGGTATGATCCTATGTTAAATTTATGGCAGATCCAATGAATCCTTGATACCGTATTACCTCACTTTTTGTTGCATGCCATTATAAGTGAAGTGAACCATTTTCCAAAAAATGCATCCATGGCCTCTACCGGCATGCCGGCATAAAGTGAGGTTTGGGAAATTTTAAAAAAGCTAGGATAAACAAATTTCTAGAATTTTGGTTTCAATTTAATGATAATATATAGATTTGACAAGAATTTATAACGTATATATAATTTATAATCAACATTTAATTAAATTTTTTAACCGAGTTTATTAGAAACAAATGTATTATAAGTATAAAACTTAATTTAAAGGTAACATAAAAAAATATGATTAAATATTCATTTAAACCGTCATGCCGTTAAATTCGAATTATACCGGCAATATCCCCAATCTCCATTTATACCGGCATGTGTTAAAAAGTGAGGTAATACGGTATATTAATTATGGATACTGTAGTTTAGATTAGGTTAGGCAAAGGTTAATCAAAGATGGCCGTTTCACTTAAGAATAGACAAGGATGTGCCCAAATCCTCGTGAGGAATTTGGGCACATTGTTGGGTGAATTGAGAGAAGCAAATTACTTTTGGCTATAGATGTAGTGTCTATGGCTTTGGTCCTAACCTTGTTCACTACATCTATGAAATGGAATGTAGTATATAGTTTTGTGCGCTACCCCACCCACCCGCCCACCCCCTCCCCCGCTTTCAAAAAATTTGAAAATTTAAAATCCATTGTTGAAGAAGGTTTTTAAGCAA
>JAQGCS010002105.1:0-11159 GCA_034702105.1 Fuscozetes fuscipes
CCCTAGAGCCGTCGAGCTTGTGCACCCCTGAATATTGGGCAATTTTAACAATGGTTGGTTTTAAGTTTTATAATATTCATTTTAAGCATATATACAAGAAGCCACTTGGTCCAGAATTCAGGGATTATAACACGATTATTCTTACATTAGCTTCAATGGTAATGACTTGGACAATTAAATGACTATAACCAGAGAAGGATTATAAAGAAAGAGATATAACAAAGTTTGATTGTATTGCAATTTAATAGCAAGCATAAGTAGCTTCAGTTAAAGTTTGATGTCCGCATTTGAATCTACAATCAATTAGTTGACATCACTTTTTATTTAAGATATCACTCGATATGTTTGAGTCATTTTAATTATGTTTTATCAAAAAGTGAGTCAATATTGACGTAATCGTGTATTAGAATTGCGGTAATGATTATCATACCATTAAAATGAAATTAATGATTATTCAAAGTAATGATTATTTACTGCCATTTCCAGTAGAAGTGGAACTTGCAATTTTTCAAGCCCAAACCCAGCCCATGCCCATATGAAAAAGAACATGCAGACCCATGTCTTTAAGTAAAAGCTCAAACCCATATGGGTTTCAGGTACCCATGTTCCATTCCTAATTTGCAGTCTGGCAAATATCCGTTTATTTGTTGTTAGTTTATGAACATTATTAGTAATTAAATACTTCTAATAATATTTAGAAAGTGTTTGTATCAAATCTATTCGATAATATTTATTATATTTTGCGCTCATTTTTACTGTCTTTTGTGTTGAAAATATACGCGAGTTTTTGCATAAATATGTTGTAATTAAGTAAATATAAGTTCAGTGACTAAAATGATTTCTTTTCAAAGAAGTTTGTTATCTAATGAAAGAACTTTTATCTCATGTATTGATTGATTTTTTAGTTTTTTGAGCTTAAAGTTGTTCACTAATTTGAATCGTATAAAAGGTATTTCATATGGGAATCCATTTGATTAATATTTAGTGTTATTTTCGTTATATTTTGAGTTAATATTCGTATATTCGTTGGCAACGAATCTTTGCATTAAATTTTGTTTTTTTTCTATTTTTATATATTTATTATCTGATGCTATGAAAGAGTGACTTAATGAAAGATAGTCTCGACTTAAATCAATGCACTAAACATTGTGGTAGTGCTGAGCGCATGACTCTCTTATTTCGGTATTCGACCAAACAATCGACTGTTCTGTCTATCGATCATTAGTTTGTTTTTTCCTCCGAAATATTACACTAAATGTTTGAAATATTAGTGCAATTCATCTTTGAATAACTTATTTGAGTTCAGTTTGTTCTCAGCTTTTGTTTCGTTGTTTTGAATAAACATTTGTTGTGTTTATATAGTTTTGGAAATACTTTTCTGATTCGGTAATAATTTACTAATTAAACCAAATTTTGTTCGTTTTGTCAGCGATTGTCAAAAGTTGCTGGAAAACAATCAACCGTTTAGTTTAGTGCTAATAATTGTGTGAATTGTTTTTTGGCACTTAATCTCAAAAAGTGGTTACTCTTTGAAAACAATGTTTTTTCTGCTAGGTCATTTTCTTTTTGTTTATCACTTGTTTGAACTTTTGATAGATAGAGTCAAATGCAACTGAATTTTGAATGTGATCGTTAAAAATACTGTGTAAACTGCTTTTAATTGTCAAGAACGCTAATTATGAAAGGTTATCTCGTTATCTGAAGATAGCTTGTGATCCTGAGTACTAATTATAGGAAAGTCACTCAATTTTGTTTTCAAATCCTTTTTTAAAGTCGAGTAATTTGGAGGCATTCGTATGAGTCATAGATGTATAGTACTGTATATTACTCTTAAATGTGTTATATAATAGACATCATTAGAGGTCAATGTTTTATTCAAAACTAGTTTTTATGTTCAGTGAAGACAACAATGAGTTTCAACTCTTCTCTCATTCATTCATTTGTTTGTCATTCGAACTAAACATTCAGTTCTTTACTTTAGTTTAGTTTGAATTTTGCGAATAAAATAAAAATTTTATTTTCATTTCTATTAAAATAATATTTAAGTAATAAATCACACAATCGATTGATATTCTGTTTTGTGGATTAGGGAGAAATGGCATCAAACGGATCAGTAGTTAATTCACATAACGAACAGAATAATGATATCGATGAGAGTCTATACTCACGACAACTGTAAGTCATTTCATCGATTTTCATATGAATTTTTGTAACTTATTGGATGTGTTTTATTGAGGTATGTGTTGGGTCACGAAGCCATGCGCCGAATGGCCTCATCTGATGTCCTTATTTCTGGTATGGGAGGACTCGGCATCGAAATCGCCAAAAATGTTATTCTGGGCGGTGTAAAGTCCGTCACCATTCATGACGAACACAAGTGTCAAATCAGTGATCTGTCGTCTCAGTACTATCTGACAGAAACAGACATCGGCACCAATAGAGCGGAGGCATCATTGAGTCGTTTGGCAGAACTCAATCCTTATGTGTCGGTTGCGGTCTATACGGGAAAACTGACCCAGGATTTCATCTCTAAGTTTCGCGTAATTGTATTGACAGAGTCTCCACTAAGCGAACAGTTGACTGTTTCGGAGTACACCCACTCTAAAAATATTGCACTAATCATCGCCACAACTAAAGGCCTCTTCGGGTAAACTATTAAAAACATGAATTAAGTGTTTGCTTTTATAGATTCAATTTATTAATTTTTAGTCAAATCTTTTGTGATTTCGGCGATAATTTCCAAGTGATTGACGCCACCGGTGAACAACCTCTATCTGTGATGATAGCGGCCATCACTAAGGAGTCAGATGGAGTGGTAACCACTCATGATGAATCACGTCATGGATTCGAGACCGGAGACAAAGTGACTTTCAATGAAATTCAAGGAATGGCTGAACTCAATGGTTGTGAGCCCCGAACTATCAAAGTACTGGGGCCATACACTTTCTCGATCGGTGATACTTCTAACTTAAGTGATTATGTGAGAGGCGGGTACGCCACTCAGGTCAAAGTGCCCAAATCCGTCAATTTTGTAAGTTTTTGCTTTTTATATTCGTTTGCATCAAATTATTTGAAATAATTGTTTTGAATAGAAATCACTGAAGGAATCGCTTTCATCACCAGAGTATTTATTCTCTGACTTTGCAAAGATGGAACGGCCCACTCAACTTCACGTCGCTTTCCAAGCACTGCATTTGTTTGTTGAACGACATAATAGACTTCCTAACTCTTGGAATGAAAGGGACGCCACAGAGTTTCGGCAAATGGTCGCTGAAATAGCAACCGAACAGAAAGTTGAGGTCGAGTTCGACGAAAATCTAATTAAATTATTCTCATTCTTATCGCGTGGAAACATCGCTCCCATGAATGCAGTCATCGGTGGAACTGCCGCTCAGGAGCTGATGAAAGCATGTTCTGGAAAATTCAATCCCATTTATCAGTGGTTTTATTTCGATGCCCTCGAATGTCTGCCCCTCGACCCAAAAGATTATCCTAAAGAGGAGGAGTGTCAGCCCATTAATAGTCGTTACGACTCACAGATCGCTATTTTCGGTCAAAATATTCAGCAAAAACTCGCGAATCAGAAGTATTTTCTGGTAATTAATGTTTTTATTGTTTTATTTTATTTCCCAAAATTCTTATGAATTGTTTTCTTATTTGGCGCTTAGGTCGGAGCCGGTGCTATCGGTTGTGAATTGTTGAAAAACTTTGCAATGATAGGTTTAGGCACTGGTCAGAACGGCGCCGTTTGGATTACAGATATGGATATAATCGAACGCTCAAACCTCAACCGACAATTCCTTTTCAGAACGGCAGATGTGGGTAAACATAAGTCGGACACTGCCGCCCACGCCGTCAAGAAAATGAATCCATCGATCAATATATTGTCGCATCAGAACAGAGTCTGTCCCGAAACTGAGAACGTTTACGACGACAACTTTTTTGATCGACTCGACGGTGTGGCCAACGCTCTCGACAATGTAGACGCTCGCGTTTATATGGACAGGAGGTGTGTTTACTACAGGAAACCACTCTTAGAATCTGGAACTCTGGGTAATTTTATTGTTGTAATGAAACCTAAGTTATAAACAAATTAACACTTCATTCATATCCAAAAGGAACGAAAGGCAACGTACAGGTTGTGCTCCCATTCCTCACAGAGTCGTACGCGTCATCTCACGATCCGCCCGAGAAATCCATTCCTATCTGCACTCTTAAGAATTTTCCCAATGCTATCGAACACACACTTCAATGGGCCAGAGATGAGTTCGAAGGCGTTTTCAAACAGAATCCTGACAATGGGCACCAGTATCTCAGGTAAATCATGAGTTCCCTTAAATTAGAATCGGCTTAAATTGAATTATTCTGTGCAGAGACCCCAAATTTTTGGAAAAAGCTCTCAGGTCTTCTGGCACTCAACCAATTGAAGTGTTAGAGTCTGTAAAAAGAGTTCTGGTCACTGATAGGCCTTCCAATTTCGAAGAGTGTATTAAATGGGCCAGACTTTATTTCGAGGAACAATACGTTAATCAAATCAAGCAGTTATTATACAATTTCCCATCCGACTCCAAAACTAATAGTGGAGCCCCGTTCTGGTCAGGACCTAAACGATGTCCGCACCCCTTAGAGTTTGATCCAAACAATAGCACACATCTGGATTTTGTGATGTCCGGCGCTAATCTGAAGGCTTATGTCTATGATATACCTCAGAATAAAGATCGAAATGCAATTAAGGAATACCTCTTGACATTAATCGTTCCCAAATTTACACCAAAAGCTGGTAATTATAACCTAGAGCTAATACCTCGGTCACTGATTAATCGCATTTTGTTTGTATCAGGCGTTAAGATAGCTGTGAATGACTCAGAAATGAACGCCGACGGCGCAACAGCTGACGTCGATCGAATAAACCAGTTGCAAAATGAAATTCCACGATCAGAAGAACTGCCAGGACTTGTCATTAAACCTGTTGAGTTCGAGAAAGACGATGACACTAACTTTCATGTGGATTTCATTGTGGCCGTCTCTAACCTGAGGGCTGAAAATTATGACATCGCGCCCGCAGATAGACATAGGAGTAAACTAATTGCCGGCCGTATCATTCCCGCCATCGCGACCACCACTTCTCTGGTCACTGGTTTAGTTTGTCTCGAATTAATTAAGGTATGACTATTCCGATGATTGACTCATTAATTAACTGTACAATTGAACGAACAGATCGTTCAGTCGCATAACAAAATAGAAGCCTATAAGAACGGGTTCGTCAACTTAGCCCTACCCTTCTTCGGCTTTTCCGAACCAATTCCTCCGACTGTCAACAAATACTACGACAAAGAATGGACTATTTGGGACCGATTTGAAGTTCCAGGAGAAAAGACTCTCAAAGAGTTTCTCGATTACTTCCAGGTTTGTATTTCACAATTCATTGATTTTCATTCTAATCGGTGTCTAATCGGACAGAATGAACACAGACTGGAGATAACAATGTTGTCCCAAAACGTTTCAATGCTATACTCGTTCTTCATGGCCAAAGACAAACGCGAAGAACGAATGGATCTCAGGTAAGTCTTTAACCATCACTTCAAATGAATTATTCGTTTATTGAATTGTTTTGTCAAATGAATAGACTTTCAGAAGTAGTTAAAAGAGTGTCAAAGAAGAAAATCGAGCCGTGGGTCAGGTCTTTAGTATTTGAACTCTGCTGTAATGACGAGTCGGGCGAAGACGTTGAGGTGCCGTACGTTCGATACACTCTTCCCGAATAGGTCTCCGCTTTGACGGCATTTATACAAATTATTTTTAAATCCAATTCAAAGCGAAGAAAATGATTCAAATTCTGAAGAAAACCAATTCTATAATAAGATTCGATTACAAAATGTTTGATCGCTTTTTCTATAATTATTTCGATGTTATAATCGAAAAATAAGTGATTTTCTCCGGATTTTATGTTTTTGACCGAATATTCTCCGTTTAATTTATGATTTGGAAGTGTTTCCACTTTTAGCTGATATTTATTATTCACAAAATTGATAATTAATTTGCTATAAAACTAACATAACTTCAGTTCTTAAAAATTAAGAATAAACTCAATTTTTAAATGTCTTTTGAATTATTTCTTTGAATAAAATCTGATTTAATGTTTGCCATAATATAACATAACTTCTAATTATTATCCGATTCCAACATTTATCGAATGTCAGTGTCTTTAGTGGCCGGCAGTCGGCTTAAGATTTCGATAGTCTTGAAATCGTTGAATGGGTTGTCCCGCGTCGGGAATGGCGTCCAATCCAATGGTGTAATGATGATTGGCGGGCCATCGCATTTCGAGCACTGTGTCAGCAATACGTTGGTCGCGACACGTCCACCAGTCTGAGGGGCCGTCGTATGGACGCCTCATCATTGGATTCGCCCACGAGATGTAATGCGTGACCTGTTTGTGGATCCGCACGAATACCATTCAGATCTATATTCAAATCATTATAACAAACCATTGGTCCGATTTCCATAAGTGTGAGCGAGGCCATCATTGCCCCGACTGAGGGCAGGATTTCGTACCACATTCCCTAAAATTGATTACCGATTGTTTCAAAATATTGCAAAATGGCTCAAAACAGTCAAAACACAACACGAAAGCCTTCCTCTCACTCCTCCTCTCTTTGCGCGCAGACGTACTGTTCATTTGCAATATTTTCATTATCAAAAGTACAAAGGTAGGCAGAGCCACACATAAAAACGGAGGGGTGTGTTTTCAAATTTAAACCCACAGCTCTGCACAGCATGTGTTTGAAATACAGTCAATTCCCCCGAAATCTGAATTTGTTGAGAAAATTTTAAGGAAGTCATAAAATTGTACCTTCTCCGTTTACTATATTTAGGTAAAATACCTTTGGGTTAGTCCTCCAACTAAAGAACAAAAACAAACATAACAAAAAAATCACAGTATATAAACTTGATATGTTTTGTTCACATAAAGCGATTATAGACTGTTATCTGACGCAATCATTTCATCCTTGACTCTTAGTTCAAGGAATACTTTTTGTTGGTAAATGAATCACATTGAGCATTGACCATGTCAATTAATAGCGTTAAAGGTTTGGTCGCATTTGTTACGGGGGGAGCTTCTGGTCAGTGATCATCCAATTTAAGAATCTATTGGTTGAGAGAACATGTATTTTAGGTTTGGGCAGAGCAACCGTCGACAGACTCATCAAATCGGGTGCCAAAGGAGTGGTGGCCTTTGACCGCAATATCGAGACTAAGTTTGATTCCCAAAACGTTCTGCCATTTCAGGGAAGTGTCACTTCCGAAGAAGATGTGACCAAAGCATTAGAACAGTGTCAGCAACATTTCGGCCGTTTAGACGCTGTGGTCAATTGTGCCGGTTATTACTTATTACAGATCATATAACTTCAGGTTTTTAAAATTGAAATCTAATTGAAGGGATTGGTATCGCCAGACGTACCTATGATTTTAAGAGAAAAAATGCCCATCCCTTGGATGAGTTCAAAATGGTTTTGGAGGTCAATACAATCGGAACTTTTAATGTCAACCGATTGGCGGTGAGTCTCATCTCTAAGAATGAGAGAGTGAATGACTTGAGAGGAATCGTTATCAATACGGCATCGGTGGCCGCTTTTGACGGACAGATCGGTATTTTGGCTCTTTTGGAAGATTTTGTTCTCAAAACTGATTTGAATGACAGGTCAAGTGGCGTACGCGGCCAGTAAGGGTGGTATTGTGGGAATGACACTTCCAATGGCTCGCGACTTATCTACGGAAGGCATTCGAGTTGTAACTATAGCTCCTGGTCTTTTCAACACTCCATTGTTGGCGATGTTGCCTGATAAAGTCAAACAAAACTTAGCCTCCACTGTTCCATGTCCTCAAAGATTGGGAGAGCCCGAAGAGTACGCCCATTTAGTTCAGTGCATAATTGAAAACCCAATGATCAACGGAGAGACCATTCGTTTGGACGGCGCTCTAAGAATGCAACCCTAACAGCCCTAACTCAGCCCTAATACTACTCTCAGTCGACAACAAATTTTATATTCAAATGGTATTTAGTTTTTGATTTTTCATTTTTATATCTAATTATTAATTATGAAAAAAAATTCAATTTTTGTCCTTAAATCAAATGCTTTGAATGATTTACTCTTATAATTGTATTTCACGAATATCTCTGAATATTTGATAAAATATTTTCAATTTTCTGTAAATTAAAATATTTTGCGTTAAAACAAAGCTTTGATTGAATCGCCAGAATATACTACTTTTTATAAAATTATATTTTATTTCCTTAAGTTATGAAAGAAAATTATTCATTTTAAATAAGATAATTGTATCCCGATCACATTATTTTCGGGAGATTGCAAACCAATTGAAAGACTGGAATCAATAGCTGCCAATAGTCTTCATGTAATCAATTGGATTACAATTTCTTATTTTGTTTGGGTTTAGTGCTCTTCTTCTTATCGATGTGTTTGACCTGTTCCACCTTTATATGTTTGGGAGCGTCTGGGGTCGGAATCATTGTTGTAGTCGTCTCCGTGTCATTCGGAGGATTAATTCGCATCTAATTTAAAGAAAGTTATGAAAATTGAATAAAATTGGGTCAAAAACACAATTAAAGCATTTTAAAGGTCTTCACACTAAACGACTGATCCGATACTTACTTCGATACGCTGTTTCTCAGCGCAGGCATATTCAGACTCATCGATGTCGTTATAACAGTCAGACTTAGCCTTTTTGGGCAAACCATTCGGTCCAAATTCGCACAACTTTTCCAATGGTATGGCTTTGACGATCATTTTCGACATATCGATTGGCTTTTCCTGAGGACAGTAAAACACTTTCGGAGTTTTGGCGTCGAATACAATCGACTTTCGCATCATATCTGCGGAAACCACAGACATCACAACAAACATCACAATCAGTTTAAGGGCTGAATAAAAAATGACATTCGTGTTAAACAATTGTTTCGACCCATTATTTCGATAAGTTTTCAAATATTAAATCAAAATTTTACCCATTTTTGCCTCGAATCAGATTCGAAGAAAATTTAAGCTCAAAATATATATTTATTGAATCAAAATTAAGTTTTAATAAAATATTCGGTCAATAATTGTGTGAATACAAAAAAATTGGTTGACTTTGAAGCCACAAATGGAGTTTTTTGTGGACAGTGAAGGCGAGCCAAACCGGTTTTACATCTTAAGAATGACGCGATATTCGATATTCGAAGGGCACTCAACCTTTCATTACATAACAGACTTCTTAGGGCTCAGCCATTCATTTGAATGCAATAATTATGGCTGAGTTTAGTTGAGTTGACTTTCACATCAAGTTTACTCTCAATGAGAAAAATCAGTTTTTAATTTACTTTCATTTTCAAAATCTTTGAATTCAAGAAATACTTTTCAAAAGTATAATGTACTTTGAATTGATGTCACTGCCATTGCATTGGAGGATCCATTACATCAAGTTCAATATTGTTTAATATATGTTCAATCAGGTCTTTTGAGACAATCTTTAATTTTATTATTTATTTGAGAAGAAAATGTTGAGTCAATTGTTTTATAATTCTTATTGATATGAATTTATTGCAGGAATTGTTTTGGAATAAAAATTATGGCATTTCTTGTAATCGTGATCCGTATTGAGCGGAGTCGTTGTTCAGAGGCCATCGAATGAATTGATCCGATTTCATATAACTCGAAATAGTCGGAAGTGATTCGAAACGCGCCAAGAATTGCATCAAATTATTGTATTGTTTGACCACTTGAGGGGCGAATATCTTCTGCTCATCCAAGTATTCATAGACCAAAAAGTCCACATAAGTTAGTCGTTCGCCTGAATTCGATTTAATCAAATATAGATTATATTAATTTAGTGTCTATTCAGTAGAATGAGAGCAAACCTGCGAAATATGGCCGTTCGCTCAGGAATTTGCTCATAAGGTCCAGTTTTTTGGGCAAATCCTTCAAATAATCGACATTAAGAGTTTCAAAGTTAGGGTCGTAACAGATTCGAGTGAACGCCATATAATAGTCTTTATTCTGTTGTTCGACTAAATTAATTCGAGTCTCCTCTTCCTCTGTATTACCCATTAATTTGTGTTTTCGCGCCAAATATCGGATAATTGCGAGGGTTTGGGTCAGCCTAACATCGCCATCGATATAATATGGCAACTGATCCGTTAAAGTGAGACAATTATATTTTGACTCTTAGGAATATGATTAACAGCTTGGACATACGTTAGGAAAGTCCAGATTTAGGGAAAACTTTTCATCAGTCCATTGGCTTCTGTCAAACTCGGGTTTGGGGCCAACTCTATAACGCTTATCGGTGATCGGCGTTTCGGTGTACGCCAGCAACAAACGGATTGGTTGTGCCAACTGTTTACACACCAATGAATAAGATTATAATCAATTGTTTTCAGTGAAGCATTAAATTGAATTTTCTTCAAATTTCTGAATCAATTGCATAGCAATGGATTTGGAATTATTCCAAATTAAGTTCGTTTATAACAACCAAGAAGCTTATTGTTTACCACAAAATGAGATTATTTTTGTCAGAAAATTCCTTTCCTTTGATGGCGTGGAATAACTGATAAAATTTGTTTCAGACTTTTAGGCTCCGAGTCTTTTATCAGTTTTTGATGTCTCGATTCCACGCTTTTATTCGATTACATAACTTTTGATAACATTTATATTCAATTGCTTTACAACTAATCAATTAATTTACAATAGTTTTGATGTATAAGTCCTTAACACAATCTTTGATAGATTCCATATAGAATAGAATGCAAATAGACGCAAGTTTAACTATTCAACATGATACAATTGACGATCGCTCCTTTTATAAATTATAAGAATTTATTCGCAAATATTATTTATAAAGCATTGCATGTTAATATATCATCAATAATACAGGTGTTGAATAATAAATGAAAGGAACAAATCAAGATTATCTTGTCAAATTGCACATATCTTAAGATTTAAGTTATGAATTATTTGAGATTTAACAAAATAACATGGACATATTTAATGTTATTAATATTCACTAGTTTTCTGGTAATTCATTTTTAAATTTTGATTTGAATTCTAATTGAGTTCAAAAAATTGTTAAATGTTGCATACTCATAATCATAATCATAATCA
>JAQGCS010002106.1:0-11153 GCA_034702105.1 Fuscozetes fuscipes
GGAGAGAGAGAGAGAGAGAGGGAGAGAGAGAGAGAGAGAGAGAGAATTTATTGATTGAGGAAATAGTAAGCAAATATTCAATTTAATAGTTGTTTCAAAGTTCAGTTAGAATAAGAAATTCCTGTTATTTAATGAGAAATGAAAATATTCTGTTTCAATGAACATATGGTTTGCAGTGAATTCTTATTTTTATAAAACTTTGGAATTGCAAACATTTCTCTTAAAGTATAATTTTTTCGTGTTTTCCAACAATTCAATGGGTTTTGTATGAAATCACAAACATTCGTGTCTTAACTCATTAACTGAGTGAACAAATTCTATACAATTCCTTTCATTAGGCTTTAAATTTGATTAAAACTTTATATTAAATTATATACGAATTAAATTCACTCATTAATTATGATTTATCTTTTGTGCCTTGATGACTTTTCTTGTGATTTAAATGACAAACATTTTAATGAAAAGTAGAGTTCGGTTTAGCAATAATAATTTTTATCAATAATCTCAAAAAATCTCAAAGAGCTTTAATTACAGAATTAAAATCATATAGTACTCGTTTTTAGGAAAGAGATTTCTCGAAAAGTTTATCAAGGTGAACAAGGTAGAAGAATAACAAATATATTCATTAATTTCAAAGAGAATTTTTTGTGGATACTTTTCAGGTAAAACTGACTAATCAATTTGTGACAGCAACTGATCAAATAGTCATAGATTATGACCCAGTTTAATAAATTCTATTCAAAGAATTGATTAAAGAGTATTGAATTGTCGATAATGTAAAAGAAGTTCAATTAGTTTTACAATTAGTTCACTACTTATTACGCATAAGAATTGCTGTAATTAGAAATCGTATGAGACGTTTAAATGACACGAAATTGCTTTCACTGTCTCTCAAACTTCAATTTCCATGCATTTGTTTGAATGACTCCACTCCTATTGCAGTGCTTTTTATCCAATCCTTCACTAATTCAAAGAGAGTTTTCTATGTTATGCTAACATTGCATTTAAAAAACAAGTTCCAACCCATACCTCAATAGCAATGAAAGTGCATTTTTCATAGCAAAGCATATAATAGTTTTTGTTGTTTAATAACTTGGAATACCATTTGATAGTTGGTTCATACCTGATGTCTGTTTACTAACTTTCGCTCAGTTGATGTATTTGTGTTGTGTTTTTGAGTCAACTCTCAGTTAGTGTGCGATAAATGACTTTTCGGTAGAGAAGACCAAAGCCTACAATAAAGCAGTGAATTGTGTTTTCTATTCAATTATATTTTGTGAATAATTGTTTAGAGAATTGTTTAGAGAACTAGTTTTTCGTATTTTCCCTTTTAATTCATTTTAATGTTATGCCAATTGAGTGAAGTTTGCGTTTAAATAATACAATGTTTGAAATGTTTAAAAACAATTTTTTACTCTTTTCGTTTATATTCTTTATTTTCGGTAAGTTTTCTATTAATTCATTCTTTGACTTTGATTTAAGATATAATAAAAGCTATTTATATGACAATAAAATTATGCATTCAATCAAAATTAGAAACAATGTAAACACAGTGATACCCAAAGTGTGGTTTACAATTACCTATATCATTTTTCAATTATGTTATTTTAGCCTAAAATTATTAGTTGTTATTTTTGGCGATAAATTATAGCGAATTTGTTTTACAGACCAATAAAATATATTTTCGGTTAATTATTTTGCGGAAATACTGAATGAGTTGGTGTTTCTTGTTTTCCCTCTCGAAGTTTGAAGTATCCTTGGACTTCTCTAATTTATAAATGTCTGGTCGTCATTGAGTTTGAGTCAGATTTTCCTCATAGAAGATAAACACTTTCTTTTGTCTGAATCTCTAAAACGTTTTGAAAGAAAAAATAATTTAAAACGTTTTGCCATCACTTGAATTGTGACAAAATCTGATTTAAAGCGAAACTATTCGAGCAATTGATAGCAAACTATTTTCAATTAAAATGAAATGAATTCAATTATTGTTTGCAAAGCATTTCGGTTTCAATCAAATGTTTGAATATATAGAAAGCATTAAATTCTTCTTCGAATCGAATTATCACTAATTTATTCACGTAATGGGATTTTCGAATAATTTTCATTTAAATTCTAATTATATTTTTGATTTATTGCACAAAAAGTTGGTTATTCAACAAAATATTAGCAGAAAATGAATATTTCATTTAGTTTCGAGCATTTCATTTAGTCATCCATTTAATGGATTTTAATTATAAATTGAAGTTTGAAACCAATTTGAGATATAAATCAAAGAAATTGTTTTGAATTCCCAGAATTGGAGTCAAAACGAGCAGATTTATGTAAAAATAAAATAAACTTGCAATTGAATTCAATTTATGTCTAACATTTAAATAAAATAAAAATTTCGACTAATTATGTAATTCATTGATTCAAAACAAGAGATTCAATAGAGATATGAGGAGTACTTTAAATGGTTTTAAAAAATAAATCTCTGCTAACATTAATTTATTTGCTGTTTATTCAGATTTTCAAGGTGAAATTTTTCAAACAAAACATAAATTCTTTACACTTTCCAACCATTATCACCTTGAACACAGCAAATCCTCTTAATGCACACAATATTTAAAGTTTTATTAAGAAATATATTGTATTATTCGTTCATCGCTTCCACTGTTTGAAGGTTCAAAAAATCTAGTTTTTCATAAGAGTTGTACTTTTTCTACGAATCAATTCAAAGGACTTATATCTCGAAAATTTAGATCAATGTCTCGAATCATTGAATCTGTTTTCGCAATACTTTACTTTTCATTAAATTTATTTCTAATGAAATCCTTTGAAAATAACTTCTGTTATGAGACTATAAATCATTCGGAAAATAGGTTTTCAATGAATTTAAGGGAATAGATATGAATCTGAAATCAAGTTCTATTGAGGGGAAAATTTTTCAAAATTCTCAGATATAACCATAAAATTGAAAACCTTACGATTTTTAGGAATTCATAATTTTTTATAATTTAATTCCATTTATTTGATTTGTATGAAGATTTGAAATTCATATCAAATGTTTTAAAATGAAAACTCTTTGATATAATCCTTTAATTGAATTTCACAATAATCTCTACGAATCGTTTTGAACTTTTGAAGACATGATTTTAATTATTCCAATTCGGTGTCAAATGATTTTCACTAAACTGATTAACGAAACAATTATCAAATGACAAACCGATAGTTTAGTCACAACTAAAACGTTGTATAACCCTCTCATATATTTCTACCTTTTCTTACACTTCAATGAAATGTTTAATAATTATTATAAACCACTCCTTGAGAGCTGATTATGTCCTTAAGAAAAGACTAGAATTTAAAGCGAAAACAATTATAGAATTTTAAGTGATTTTCATTTGAAAGTCATCTGTAATTACCATCAAATGCACTGCAAATTCGTGTATTCAGTTATCTAAATAATTATCTCATTATTTATATTTTGTTTTTCTCCTAATCTTAATGTATGAGCACAGCCTTGACTTTAATCGAGGGTCAGTACTCAAGTGGACTAAACCAATGCAATCACAACCGACTACAGCGCTGTCAACAGGACATCACTACTAATATTCAAGAACTAAGTAATACACAACCAAGTGGATACACAGGAATATCGAGCGGATACCAGGGTTCTAGCAGTGACACATATGCCAGATGCAGGTGATTATGTCAACAAACCTGTGCATTCTCTCACCAATTTGTTAATATTCTGTGCGACAAATACTAACAGCAATGCCGGCACTTCTCTCATGCAATACAATACAATGCTTTCAATACAATCATTAGTCGAATATCACATTTGAATGATTGAAAAATATTTGTATTTTATGTCCGCATTTATGACAAACTCTCTTTTCATATGTTTTTGCGAATCATTCTTAACGCGGAAGTGAACGACATTACAGTCGATCGGCTATTCTCTATCACAACTAAATTTCTATTGAATTACAATCAATTTTTTCTTCTTCTGATTGTTTAGGTTTTTCAACAAAAACCGATTTCCTCTTAGAATCAAAATACTTCTCGTTTTTCGTTTCATACTTTTAATAAATAAAATGCATTTCATTTGAAAATTATACAAAATGAACAATGTAGAATTTCAATAATTCAATTATAGCAGAGGGTAGTGGGTCTAGAATAGAGTAGAATGGCGGATTATCGACCAAACTCTAGGGATGGTCTAGGGGAGAGTAAAATGGAAGTTAGTTTCCACTATTTTATCCTTAAATATAACATATTTCCTGTTTATTTTAAGTACACCTTTGATGCTGGACAACATTATTTCAATACCTTGAAAATTTTGTTTTACGAATTCTTAAAAATATGGAAATATTATATAGCATTCATTTGATTACATGAATATATAGAGTTCGTACAAATTCTTTGTAAAAAAGTTGTTTTTACATATTTTTAATGTTTACTCTCCGTCTGAATAATTCAAACCCTTTTGAATTGTATTTCAGTGCTATTCGACAGAATTTAGACTGTCTTATGACACAAACCCCTCCCTGTGAGCAAAATCGAACTTTGGCTTATGATGGCAGGACAGGTGTATATGATAACACATACAGGAACAACCCAGGAGATTTCATAAGGAGAGCCAAACAAACAATTGAGAGATACTGCGAACAGGGAGGCGGAGGTACTGTCAAACTGATTGACAATTCATTTGTCTATTAAAAGTTCATTTGATTGAATAGGTTGGAAGACTGCCTCTTGTTTTACTCGACAGGAAGTCCGCAATTGTGAGAATCAATTCGGTTACACTTCAAACCCTCCGCCGATGTCATCGTCCGCGTGTCGTAATTATCAGGACTTTCGGGATTGTGTCGTACGGATAGTCCGTCAGTCCTGTTATCCACAAGACTTGCAAATGATGTCCACATATCTGATCGATAAGGCGGCAGATTTGAGTTGGACCTGTCTTCTCAATTCGGATATTAGTGGTTATAATTCTAATTCGCGAATGGACAGCTATAATGATCCGTATCGTCCAGGCAGTAGTGGCAGTAGTGGCTTGGGTACAAATTATGACCCAAACCGACCAAATTATGATCAAAATAGAAATCAATACGATCCCAATAGGTCTCCATATGACCCGAACAGAGATAGAAACACATACGACAATACAAGACATGGCAATCAATATGACAACAATCAATACGGCAATCAATATGATAGGGATCGTCTTGGCTCAGGTTACTCGCAGGGGTCATCGCAGTACCCAGGGTCAGGATCTCCATCGATTGGTAAAGCTTTTAAAAATAAATTTTTATAAAATTTGAGCCAGCTCTATTATTCATGTGTAGACCGATTTGGAGCTGGATACTTACCCACCACTGACTCATGCCTTGAAAGATCTGGATATTTTGTGAGAACCTGTGAGGATACACTCATACAAAGACAAAGAGATGCGAGAGAAGGACGCAGTAGTAATGATGTCCAGAGAAGAATCTGTTGGTATGTTTTCAACAATTGACATATTTTAGTGTTTTATTGATTTTAAATATGATTTATTGTGAATTAGTGCCCTATTTTTCTACCGAGACTGCATCAGCCGGGTAGTGGTGGACCGATGTCGCGATCCCTCCCCCTCAGTAGTAGACATTCTAATGGGTTCTAGAAAACGAGATTTGACGGTCACCTGCAGAGAGTATTCACGAGACCAGTGTTCGGGCTCTTCTCTCATCAAATCGTCGTTTCCACTGTTTTTTAGTCTTTTAGTTACAATGTTAGCGTTGAAAGCGAAAACATTCTAGATCCAATTAATTTCCACTCTAACCTCAAGAATTGATAGCACCTGTCAATTGTCCGTCCATTGCATTCAACGAATTTTGAATTTCTATTTTCAATGTTTAAATTGAATTTTTACCACTTTTCTAATGGAATCGAATTTCCTCTCAAATCACTTCAAACTCACATTAGTTAACAAATATTTATTATTTGCATAAAAAAGGTTAGCATTTGTTTTGTTATTCTGATGACAATTATAAGTTATAACCAGAAAACACTTTTCATTAAATTAATGCATAACTTTCTTAAAAATTTTATATCAAATGATCCTAGAATTTACCAACATCCATTTATGTTCTTTATTAGAAACAATAAAAACGAAATGGTTTTGTTCAGCGGTTTGCATAACTTTTTTTTATAAATCGTAAAAAAGTTATGCATTGAGTTATGGATTGATTCAATGAAAAGTGTTTTCTGGTTATAGACTTTACTGGAGAATAATCTCAAGTTTTTTGTATGGAATTTATTGTTAATTTGATTTATTAATAATTATTGTATTGAAGGAAATTTTGTAATTTGTTTTCAAAATTCATAGTTTATTACGAGAGTTAACATGTTTTGTGACAAACTTTTACGCAAAAAATGAGGTCATTGTAAAAATCACATCAGTTTTTCACTCAAATAAAGTTAAGTAACATTTCTACTATTCTTTTAGTTATTTCTGTATGTTCTTTACTTTAACCAAAGCCTTCTATTCTCATTCAACTTGGCACTCATTCTTCTCAATCATTTAACTGACGTCCGAGGGGGCAGGTCTCTTACCCAGTTATAGAGTCGAAAATTTTGGCTTTACAACCCCCTAGAATTTAACATTACAGATATACCCCTTACTTCCACCGAACGAATTTTTCACTACCATTATCTAGAGCTGCGGAGCTTGAGCATCCCTGCCAGACAGTATATTCATTTATTTTTTCAGTCTTTCGACAGCGTTCGGAACATTGTATCAGGTTACCAAAGGCAAGACTGCACATGAGACGAAAGAAATGCTTGGGTATAATCTTGGACATCTCTCTGAGCAGCAAATCAATGAACAATTCAAGAATGTTCTCAACGATACAAGTGAGTTGAGTGTCGTCAACAAAATAGCTGTTCAGAAGGACTTTAGACACTTTTAAACACGGATTCCCAATGGTGGTTGGGCTCTTGGTGAGCCTTTGTTGAAGAGCACCAAAGAGAAAGAGGTGACGTCGAGGGGTGACACTTCACTTCACTTGATCACTTCAAACTCACATTAGTTAACAAATATTTATTATTTGCAAAAAAAGGTTAGCATTTGCTTTGTTATTTTGAGCATTATAATTTATGACCAGAAAACACTTTTCACTAAATTAATGCATAACTTTTTTAAAAATTTTATATTAAATGACCCTAGAGTTTACCAACATCTATTTATGTTCCTTATTAAAAACAATAAAAACGGAATGGGTTTGTTCAGCGGTTATATCAATCAGTTATGAGGCAAACGATTAATATTTGTCTTTTAATGAATAAAAAATTTCAAAAGTTTATGAATTGTATTCATAAGTGAATACATTGCGAAACAAATTTATAATTAATAGAATTTGTTATAAATTAATATTAATATTATGTAAATTAGATTGAAATCAAATTTGAGGTTCGGTTTAATCATTTCTTTCGAGAAATAGACTTGGCATTTACGACAACGCCAGTGTTCGAGTCAATAGTCTCGATCGATGAGACTCGAGTTGCAGTTTCGGTCTCTCTATCCTTACTCTGAGGCTTCACTGGCTCTTTAACTTCATGTGTCGGTTCAGTATCTAAGAGTGTAAATGACTTAATCAAAAGTGACATCAAATCAAGAATTGCATACTTTTGACCTTAAAGTAGACTAAGACAGCGATTGCTATGGCGATGACTGCCACCAAAATAATCACTACAATAACTAATATAAGAGTCGGGTCTGTTTGAGAATCGCCCACATTTGACTGTGCTTTTCTAGTCCTTCTTCTTGATGGCCTTTTGGAAGTGAGCACTGGATTAGACTCTGACTGACCCAACACTTGATTTACACTCAATTCTAATAACACTTTAATAATAATTGAAATGAAATGATTGACAAAAATATTGTTCATATTTGTCGAAGGGTTTTACTGAAAAGACAATTATTTCTACTTATTGATAAAATTAATCGAAAGTAAAGTTTAAATTAATAGCATTTTGAGAGACGAACTTCAATAATGTTTAACAAGAATCAAATGCAAGTATATTTGGTTAACACAAATTTGAATCAATGGAGTCTCGCAATAGTTTCTAAAGTTTTACAATACATTCAAAATCATTAAACGTTTGAAATACTGATTATTTTGTGTACAAATCCAAAGAAGACTGTCATCAATGGTTTCAAGAGATAGCGGTTGTTTTCAATGCAGTCGATGGTTTGTTGTAATCATTGGTATGATCTATGTACTGTTAGGCGGGATATGTCTGTTGGGTGGTGCCATTCTCCTCATCAGTCCCAGTGAAGACCCACATCTTAAGGGAGCTGTTGTCTTTGTCTACGTCATCGTTGGAGTGGTCCTCTTGGCTTTTGGTCTTTTGGGTGTGTGCGGTGGTGTAATGATGAACTTGTGCCTAATGATGACCTTTGCCATCACCGCCAGCATTTCTTTGGGTCTAGCCGTTTTGGGCGGTGTAGCCGTTGTTGACAACAGTGACGGAATTGTGGTTGTGCGGAATGGAATTAGCATTCTTTTGGCCATTCCGACCGTTATCTGTTCTTGGATTGTCGTATGCGGTCTCCAAAATTCACCCAAACCTCAGTACCAAGTTTAATCAAAACATTGATTTTCTAAAAGTTATACAAATTGTCGATTAATTATATATTTTATTCAAACTTTTATAGAAATATATTTTATTTTCAAATTAATAAATTCTGATTAAAAGTTTTCAAACTAATCGAGGAATTTGTGTTTACGTTGTCTGTGAAGAGTCACTGAAGAGACAAACTTTATTACCAGCTCAATGAGAATATGGATAAACAAACGGCAACTTTTTGTTCAAGCAATAAGCTTTTCAATGCATTAGCTTAGTACAAAGATTTAGCAAGGATTGTACTTCTGCTGGCTCTCTGTTGCCGTTTGTTTTTCTATATTCTCGTTGAGCTGCTAATAAATAATTGAAAACATAAACACAAACCACATGTCTTTCAATGGGTTTCTCTGAATTGATTGCATCGTTACAAACAAATCCGTATTTCGGCGCCGGTTTCGGTCTCGTAGGAGTGACCGCCGGTTTAGCTGTTCTTCGGAAAAGTTTAATGCTATCCTTTCACGGCTTCCAACGGTACGCTTTGACCACTTGTGAGGTCAACAGTAAAGACAAGAGCTTTCAATGGCTGTTGTCTTGGATTTCTCGTCAGTCACGACACTCACAACACGTCGCCGTCAACACTGATTTCATTGAAAACGATGCAGGTCGGATCAGCTCACGATTTGGTTTTGTGCCGGCGCCCGGTATACACTTCTTCCGCTTCAACGGTCGTATATTCAGATGTGAGCGCCGTCGCGAACAAATGGACGCATTGGCCGGAGTTCCCTATGAATTGGTCACTTTGACCACTTTGGGAAGGGATAAGACTATATTCTTCAATATTTTCGAAGAGGCGAAGGATGAGGCTCTCAAAGAAAGTGCAGATAAAACGGCCACTTATATAGCCTACGGTCATGAATGGCGACCTTTTGGCCACTCGAGGCCTAAAAGGCCCATCGATTCTGTGATACTCGACGACGGAATCGTCGAAACTGTAACCAATGACTTATATAACTTCATCACATCATCAAAATGGTATCACGAGAGAGGAATTCCCTATAGAAGAGGATATTTATTTTATGGCCCGCCGGGAACAGGAAAGAGTTCATTCATTTTCTCTTTAGCCGGACTCTTACATTACTCGATATGTGTTCTTAATGTGGCGGATCCCGCCCTCACAGACGATAGACTTATTCAACTCTTAAATAACGCTCCAAAGGATGCTTTAATTTTATTGGAAGACATCGACGCAGCGGTCGTTTCTCGAAATACCGACGCTCTGGACGTCAAAAGATATGAAGGCTTGAGTCGAGTCACTTATTCTGGTCTTTTGAATGCATTGGACGGTGTGGTCAGCAGTGACGCCCGAATTGTTATGATGACCACTAATCACATCGAGGTGTTGGACAGTGCACTAACTCGTCCCGGAAGGGTTGACCTCAAAGTGGTTATCGATAACGCCAGTGATAACCAAATCAGACGTGCATTCAATAGGTTTTATCCGAAAGACAGCGAATTGACTGAAAAATTTTTAGCTCACGTTAGGTCTGATCCCATACCTATATCAATGGCTAGAATTCAGGCTCACTTCTTGTTATTCAGAGACAGTGCTCTGGACACTTTAACACATCCCGTCTTATAATCAATGCCTTTCATTAATTTAATGACTATTTATATAAATCATGTCTTCATTTGAGAAATTAGTAAATATTTGTTTTGTTTTATAATTAGTTTATTTCAAAATTAAACCAAAAATCGATTGAATGACAAAAAGTTGTTTATATTCGCGACGGATATAACATAACTCTGACTCTTCTTCCGATGGCAATCGCCGGCAGATTTCGGGCGAATTTTGCCCGAACAGCACCAGAGTTTCCGTGAGGTCGAGTCACTTTTCCCCAAATAACCCTCAATTTGCTGGTTTTTCCTTCCCGTCGTGGAATTTTACTCTTGCTATTAGGCAAATATGGAATAAAGTTAGATGAAAATGAGATCAACTGAGAGATGATTACGTCTTTGCTTTGTAGACATAAGCGACCCGTTTTCCCAAATAAAAGTCGGTCTCAGTTCTATTGTTCACTCCCTCTAACCGGAGAAGAGCCGTATTCTCGCGTTGGTTACGAAGAGATCGCTTATAGCCCGTAAAGACGGCCTTCACGTAAAGTCTGAACAAAATATCACTCAATTAGTAAACTAATCAAAGAAAAGCTACAAATAAACAGTGGATTTGTTACCTGCCAGGAGTGGCTGTGTTAAACTTTCCCCGACGACTTGACTTCTTAACTTTCTTGACGGGTTCAGTGGAAGGCGGTGCGGCGGCGGGTGCCGTCTTTTTTGCCTTTTTTGAAGACACTTCAGACATCACTATAAATAATGTGTAATTCGCGTGTCTTTTACTGATTGAAAAGGAAGAGGAAATCAGAGGTTTGTTATTTGGTGTCAACACAAACAACGGCTGCCTTTGAGACAGTTTTCGTACTTTTTTAATATATATCAACGCATTATTTGTCTGTATATTTGGTATGAAAAGAACCCAATTGTTTGAGAGATGGTATTGTATTGTC
>JAQGCS010002107.1:0-11144 GCA_034702105.1 Fuscozetes fuscipes
GGTGGAGGTGCGTATTGTGGTGGAGGTGCGTATTGTGGTTCTGGCGTTACATAAGTGGGAATGTGTCGAACATGTTTCTCAATAATAACCCTGGGCTTTTCGTTTGGATCTCGAATCAAATACTTGACGGGTTGAACGATTGTCAGTGTCTTTGAGGGGTCGTATGGATGTTTCATCTGTCGAATAACAACATCCCTTCCCATCTTTTCCTCCTCTTCTTTTTGTTTTTCTTCTTTAGACTTATTCTCCACAACAGGAGGTATTCCCAATTCTGGAATACCTTCTCTATTTCCGCTGCAATGTTTCGGAGGCAACCGTTTTGTGAGATACGCGCGAATTCCACTTCCGGTCAGTTTCCTTATACCTGGGTCTGACGGATGACATATTTCATAGCAATTCTTTATCGAAACAAATCGGTTGGCATTCCCTCCATCTCCGGACCAAGAGAAGGGAAGACACATCTGCAAAACTGGATTATAATAGATGCGAACAATATCTCTGAGGCCGTGACCCCTGTCCGGCACTAATTGACACATTTGCTGAATAGTTAAAGAGAAGGAATTCGGGTCATACGGATCGCAACCTCCTTCCACACACTCACTCCTCACATGACTAATGCCTTCAAATGAAAATATGATTGAATTATAGAAATTGTTTGAAATCAAACTCACAGTTAAGCAAAAGAGCGACGAATACGACAAATATTTTCGCCATTATTTGCATTAATTAATTAAAAATCAGATTTCAATTGAAAATCAATTTATGAATGAATCACAAAACAGATGGCATTTAAATAAATTAATGAATTGAAGCAAAATATTTCAAAAATAAATTTTTATAAGTTTTGTCAAAATCAACAAAATCTACGATAAATAAGAATTTCAAACAATTCTTAGAATAACCTAGTTAACTCTCCAATTATACTTTGACTCAAGAATATACAGAAATTATTCAACAATTTTACTAAAAAATAAAATTTAAAAGAAATTAATTTTGAATTTTAGTGTCGTCTCTAAGACTTTTTCGGTAATTATAAATTCTAAACAATTGGTAGAGATTAGAAATGGCCACAAATGCATTCACCGAAAAGAGGCCCCAATTCTTGGGCGTAATTACAAGTGAATATCGGGACCAAATAACACCGGTGGCCGCTAACGCTCCTAAAAAGACCATATTCTTAATTCTAGAATTAAATGAGTGATTGAATGGCAGACCTATTTGAGAGGCCGATAGCTTTTCAGCGGGTCTTTGAATGTCGGAAATGCTTGCGATTACCAAACCCTGGTTATAGAAATTGATTAAACGATTGGCAAAAAACCCATTCATTCAAATCAGTACCCATTTTACGACCGGAGCCCAAAAGAAAACGGTTTTGGGTCCGGCCGGATGTTCCCAAAGTGGTCGCATCGCCGTCGGCACGAACTTATCGGCCGCTGATATTACGCTTCGGTAAATCATAGACATGATTGTGGATCAATTTGTAGTCAAATTCATGCGATATTTGGATTTTTAAAAGACTTTCCTATCGTATGATTACTGTCTTATGCCTTACAGTTAACATCCGTTTAGTTTTATAATCAATTAGAAAAAGTGATTCTTCCTTAGCCTCAAAAAGTCAAAAAATAAATGATGTTGGCCATTTTTCTTTCTTTTAAATATCTAATACATTTTTGACTAGTTTAACTAATTCAATTATTGAGATAGTTAGTTTTAATTATGTTAACTGTATTTTATATGGTTATGTTTCAATCAGCTCATCTATGGAGTAATAAATAAGGGCATAGTAGCAAGGTTACACTATATTTAAAAGCGCCCTTCTTTCTGTTACATTAGTTTTTATGCAATTCATAAATGATGTAATTGAGTTGAACATGATTCAATTATGTTTTGCCTTAAAGCTGCAATGAAGTTGCAATCAAAACTTAGAGGTGCAAGCAAGCATTTCTTGATTTTATTTAAACCTTTAAATCTATAATTTTGAATAAATAAATAAAAGCAAATAGATAATTCAAATAAGCTTAAGTTAACAAAGGCAATTTAACATAAATTTGTTGATTCGGGTAATGTTTGTGCCTTTTGTATGAGTAAATATTGTAATAATAATAGGAATAGTAATAGAATGAAGTAATAAAAAGTACCAAAAGTACTATTGGAGTAAATGAGTGACATTTTGCAGACAAAACATTGTCCACACGTTTTGTGTCATTGAATTGAACGCAATTGCATTGAAATCACGATTTCAATCATTTAATTAAAAGTTTAGCCAATTATTTGAATTATGCCGAAGAATAAGGGTATTTATCCACTCATTTGTTGCTTGGATTCTGAATTTTAATGGATTATCTTCTTTAGGAAAGGGAGGAAAGAATAGAAGACGTGGAAAGAATGAAAACGAGACCGAAAAACGCGAATTGGTCTTCAAAGAGGACGGACAGGGTCTGTACCTCCATCTTATACTCTCATCTGTTGCTCTTTCTTACCTTAAACCTATTTTTAGCTCAAATTACTGTTTATTTTCAAATTTTCCATAAATGAGTCAATCGATTGACATTTGATTTAAATTTAATTTGTTTTCGAAATTTAAAATAATTGGTTTGTCTTTGGTTTAGAGTACGCGCAGGTCATCAAAATGCTGGGTAACGGACGGTTAGAAGCGCTATGTTTTGATGGTATCAAACGTTTGTGTCATATCAGAGGCAAACTTCGTAAAAAAGTAATCATTTGTTGCACTCAAACATTAATTCTTTGAAACATTTACTAAATTATTTAGTGAATGGTTTAAACTCACAATTATTGACTATTTGTTGCACTGAATAGTTGTGAACAAATGATTTAGCGTTAGATTAGTTAATAAAAACTTGAATTTTCAAACTATTAAATTTATTTTGTTGTGGAATAGGTATGGATAAACCAGGGTGACATAATTTTGGTGGGTTTGCGTGACTATCAGGACGCGAAGGCAGACGTCATTCTCAAATACAATCCGGATGAGGCCAGAAATCTGAAATCGTACGGAGAATTACCAGAGTCCGCTAAAATCAACGATACGGTCACTTTCGGCGAAGAAGAAGAAGACGAAGACATCATTGAGTTCGGAGAAGTCAGTGGCGACGAAGAGATCGATAATGTAATGAATTTTTGACAATTGTTTGCATATTTAACTGATTATATTTTGTTTTCTATTTTCAGATATAATTTTTGTCAACATTTTTCTATTCACTAAATAAATACTTTCTTTTCCTTAAATTAAAACATTTGTTTTGTTTTACTGAAAATTGTTGCGATTTTTATATAAATTAACTGAATTTTTAAGTAAAACAGAAATCAAATTCAGTTTTAAATTCATTATATCGAGTAATAAAAGTTGAAAACAGTTTTTATTATAAGTTATTACTATTGATAACAATTGTATTAATATATTCTTTAACTAATTAATTGACAACTATTTTGTCAATTAATTCGATTGTATTAATAATTATACAGAAAATAGTTATAATGTTTTATTTTGGATTAAATTTTCCGGAATTCAAATATTATTTAGTGATTCGGGAAATATTTCAGACATTTGTGTCAAACGTTTAAATAAATGTATTTGTTGTCCGAATCTCAGACGTTGTCATCACTTCTGCTATTTATGACTATTTATCTGAGATTTGATTTAAATGTCATTATTTGTCATTAATTTTCATTAAATAAAAGTTGATTTGAAGAAAGACAACAATTCAATGATTTTATGTTAAATTCGTTTATTTGAATGCTTTTCATTCAACAGTAAAACCATTGAAAATAATTTGTGTTTTGTGTGAATTGAATCTTAATTTTAAAAAATTAAAAAAAAAATTCTGAGTTTGGTATTGAAGTTAGACATTCCTTAATGGATTGGTAGGACTAGCTGAAGCTGAAGATGACACTGAAGCTCTGTTCTTACTACTAAGTATTTCATTTTAGTATAATCAGTCATTAAATATGAGTTATTGCATTGATGATTTTGACATTAGACAGTTTTAAGCACTCAAAGCATTAGCAAAAAGGTTTCTTGTCATTTTATAGGAATAGTACTACTATCATGGTAAAATTGCATGATTGAGCTACTTGATCAATTTAAAAGCAATGAATTATGGAATTAAAATCTGCATAAGTTTTGGACATTTGTACTAAATTTTTCAATTATTTGACTCAAACTTTTGTCGATATATAATGAATTTCTCATAAAAACTCGATTTTATAAATTGATCGCTGAATTCCTGGAATAAATTATTGTTGAACTTTTTTCGTTATCTATTAGAAAATTGAAATAATAATAATAATAAAAGTTGAGCTATAATTTAGACTTAGTTGACATAATCTAGCACCTTGGAATAATTTAAAAGAATATTGACTCTCTTCAAACCTGTTTCTAATTGTGAGAAGAACTATCTAAATTACTCGCTTCACTAAACTAGAGGACAAAAAAGCGTTTTATGTTGTATTCATTTGTTGAATAACCAGAGAAAATATTATATTAATTTTTACGCAAAACATTTGGTGAAAGTTTTCCGACTGAGGCTATGATTCATCAAATAGTCGGACAACAAATCACTTGAGTTTATCGCATAAATTAAGGCATCGATTCTTTCTTATCGGTTAACACAATACTTATATTCAGAGTCTGTTACTAATGATTCACTAATGAATACTTTGCATTGAAATCAAGAAACTTATGTTTTATTATCTATTTGTTGATTGAAAAATACTAATTAGTTGTAAATCAATGGCTTCTCATTTGAACTATAGTTTAAAAAATGACAAGTATTTGGTTGAGGAAGAATTCGATCATTTCCCTAAAACTAGGATTTTGTTCTCCTTGTTTACTTCATTGGTTGGAATTTTTATTATATGTCGTTTTTCGCATATCTTCTATCAATTATGGATACAAAGAAAGCGATCGCTTATAATGACGTTACTGTTCGTGGTCTACACTATCAATGTTTTCGTACATACTGCCCATTATTCCGGTATTGTACTTAATTGCATTATATCAAATATGAGCCGTGTTCCTTTTTCTTTGTTAAAAAATCATTTTTTTCTGTATATTCATAAGTTTGTCAACAATTTTGTAAAGACGTGTAAATAGAGTAATGAAAAGTTACTCTATGAGAGAGGTTTTAAAGGAAAAGGTATGCACTCAAATACACTCTCGAGAATAGGTATTCGATTATTTCTTGTCAATTCTATTCTGTCCTCCATCTTAATCTGCGATAATCAGTAGTCTGATATGAAAGGACAGGGAGGCGTTTAGTTACTAAGCTATTTGTTGTTTTATTTCGATTAAAAAAATTATTTTTATGATTATTTGTAGATATGACGGGAAATAACATATTTTCAATAATCAATTATTAAGTAGTGGTTGCCTTGAGCCCAGAACCGAGGCATAGTATTATGTTCTAATAATAGCTTCGCATTATGCTCATTCCACTCTTGGAAAACTAGCAAGACGTAACCTTGTAAACATTACACGGGTGAACATTTACTCTAACTCGTGATTTATAAAACATACAGTGTAATTCTGTTTTAACAAAATTTGATTGGGTTGACTTGGTAGAAATTTCATTTTATCAGAAACTTGGTCAATCACGTATAATCTTAATATAAAATAATCGAATGATAAAATTTTCCTAGTTCCAAATTCCAATGACAAGCTCTATTAATAAAACGCTAAATCATAAGATTAAATTATCTGAAACTACCTTGAATAATTCCGCATTATGTTCATTTCTGATCCTAAAATATTTATTTTGATTTCATAAACAATTTATGAACCAAGATAAATTAAAATATTCTTTTGTGCCTTAAATTTTGGAGAAACCAAAAATATACTCAATTAAAGAGAAGATTCAAAACATTCTTCATAATAATAATAAGGAGAATATCCCATAATTAACATTTATTAAACTTAAATTCTAAACCTGTTTCACAACTGTAGTCAAGAAAAGCTTGCTAACTCATTTTCAATAAATTATGAAATGAAAATCAATGTTTTGTTTCGATTTTCCTCATATATGAGATATTTGTCACGTTTTCCTCGTTTCAAAATATTTTTGTTGCCACTCGGAAAAGATGTTTGATTTTTATTGTAATTGATTCGGAATATCAACAGAAATAATATATAATATTTAATGTTTACAAGAATTGAGGTTCGAGTTTAGCCTTGAATGTGAAGTAAAACAATCCCTGATCACATAAAAACGCTAAAAATAGTGGCAAAACAAGTTTTCATTGAATAATATATTGATTTTATAATTGACATAAACGAGTATCAGATCTCATGAATATATTTTCAATATCTAAACCACTCGAGCGCTAAAAGCCTTGAAAAGATAATTTTTAGAGAGAAGTAGAAGAACTTGATAGCTATGATAAACACTTTACTGCTTCGCAAATGTTTTTACTTTTATTCTAAATTCTCAATGATTTTGATTATGAAATCCTCCAAATGAGTAATAAAGGAGTGATACAAAACATAAATGGCATTCAATGTGAAGACGAGTGGAGCCATAATTCTTTAGGCCATGGTATGATATTTAGCTAAGTCTGGGCCAAGAGTCCAATTTCGCCTTAGTCATCTAAAGTTTGGGTAACTGTAATGAAGGCATCACATTTACAGGGAATGAAAATATATTCCGATTAACAAATTTATAGTTTAATAACATCATTTCATTAATCATTGTGCAAGTTAGATAAGAGTAATCTTAAAAGCTTAAACTACCGGTTATTATCCCAATTTCTGTGACAAATATGTAGATTTATGACAAACACTATTTTCTATTTCAAAATTTCATAAGAATTTTATATTATATGTGTTTTATTTTTGCCTCAAATCCTAAATACATTAATTTGTATTTTGATCCTCATTTCGATGAAACAGATAATATGGTTCGTCCCAAGAAATACTTTGAACTCAAATGGTTTTATCAGAAGTACTTGTTATCAACCATGGAATTGAAATTTATGGCTAATATTCTACTAATGATATATGGCTTCAATGCAATCAAATGTTTGATTAGATGTATGGTTACGGGAGAAGCCGATAAAATAAACAAATATAGTCTCTATTTCCTAATCTATATCTGCGGCTCATTACTGGCTATCGGCTACTATTTGATCGAAGCGCCCGACGGTTATGAACTAATTCCTAATCTTTTGATTTCCGGCGAAACGGTTCTAGCAATTGGTCTGCTTTTAGTTTTGATTCGTATTTATGCCCTCAACTCAAAAGACCTGTTCGGTGGACCTGAAAAAGATTTGGCACAACTTCTCGCGTATCAGAACAATAGCGACGACGAAGAAGTCATTACATTCAATAAAGTTGTTATTGAAAACCAAAGAACAAAATAGTTATCATTTGTTTCGACCAAAAGTCAATAAATTTAGTTTTTATCTGTTATTCAGACATCTCTTTCATATCAAACGAGTGCTGAATATTTTTATTTTTGAATTTTTGGCATTCATTCAAAAAAGAGAAACATTGAAAACATTAATTATTTTTATTACTTAACCATTTTATAGGCTATTATTGCCCAAGGAAAGTGTTCATTAAACTTATAGCTATTACTTTATTTATGTTTACTTATTTTATTTGCCTTAATATTAGCGATAATTAATTAGTTCATAGACTCTGACAACAGTCGACTCTTTGACTTTTTGTCAAATATTTGTCGAAATTGTTTTTAATGTTTTGCAATAAAGAGTTTTGAAACTGATTTGAGTTGAATTCTGTCCAAAATTCTGTTTGCATTCAATGCTTTTGTTTGATTCCAATTAATATTATCGCAGAATAGAAGATAACAACAGAATAATGATATCTAATGAACGATAGCTATAAATAAATAAAGACATCAGATATAGGAAACCATAAAAAACAAGTTTAAATCACTGATTATTTTTGTATAAAATTAAGCGAAAGTTTAGACAAAACACATCTTTAATCAAATAATTTAATTAGTTTTTATTTACATTTGATTTAAAGCATATATTTGTTAATTAAATGCTAAAAAACAGTGAAAGTCATTGATTTGATATTCAATTGAGTTCTTAAGCCATTAAAAGCCTAAGAGTTCTAATCATTAAATGACTATTTTTGAGCAAACATTTGGGCAAAAGTTTTGCAATCATTCGATATATTTGTTAACTAATATTTGTAAACATAAATATTTTTTAGCAAATGTTTAATAATGAGCCTCCAATCAGAATGTTTTGAATGCTCATCAAAGCGGAACAACCAAGATACAAAAATGAAGCTTTGAAATTCGACTTTTAAAACACATGAGACGTAAACTGCATTAAACTCTTGTTCGCTAAGTTTGATAACTTCCTCGTAGTGTTGCTATGTTTGCATAAAAGGAAAATTATTGCATAGAAATGCATCGAAGGGTATATTCTTTAATGTTGTAGAACCGAATCATTTACTATTTTTGTGCAAAAACTGCATTTAAAAATGTAAGCGGACTAATTGATGACAGAATAATCTTGCAAGCTAATTTAATTATAGTCTGCAGGATTTGATGATACCAAGGATTTGATTGAAGCCTCAAAACTAAAAATAAAACAGATTTGTGTCTCAAATATCTAATCAAATAAGTTGTTTGAAATAATACTCCAATTGATTGCTTTACCCATACGTTTGGATATCATTCTATTCATTAGTTTTATTCAATTTAATTAAAATTGTATTTAATTAGAGAATATCACGCATTAAAAGTATGCTTAGAATTGGTTTAATTGGGCTTAAGATTAGACCATTTGATATGCACTACAATTGCGGTTCTGATAATTCAATTCAATGATAACACAATTCACTAAAAATTTAGATTATTTTATGGAATTGTGATAATAAGCTGAAGTGTTTTTATGCTGATTGTCAGCAACTTATCATGCTTAGAATTTCTCACTTATAAACTACAAAGACCTCAAATCTTAAAAATGATTTCTTATTTATAGCATTTATAATTATTGATCATGGTAGGCTTATCTTGTTATTTGTTTGTTCTATACTTGTCGTACATTTATTTATTCACGTATTACTGATTTTGGAACAAAAAATAGGGAAATCATAATTTTATAGGTGTTTATCGAAAGCCTTGTCTTTGAATGGATGTGAGAGTGAGAGAAGGCCTTCCACTCTCTCCATAGCCTTCAGTTCACTTAATACAAAGTGTGGCCCACTTTTGCATACAATCAATATAACGACAAATAGAGGTTAACGCTTTACTACCAAAACAAACTCACTTACAGCAAAACCAAACCTATACTGCATTTAGAAAGCTTTCAAATTTATCATGATCATCTAGTTGATTGGAAAACTCCAATATTTTTCTTACACTCAAGTATTTTTTAGCATGCACAATCTATGTATAAAACTGGATTGAATATTATTGGAAAGGAATGTACAGATAAAAGGAGACAGACTGTAGGAATGGAACAGACAGTCGTCACTACGTGACTGATATCCACTTTACGTGATTACAAACACGTCTTATCGCTTTTGGTTGTAAACACTCTTATTTTGGTAAATGTAATGCAGAAACGATCCCCTGTTCTGAGAACCTATAAAAGCTGAGTCTGTTTACGGTTTGGATTTACTCTCAACAAAACCATTCAATTATTTGCTTGAATTTAATGTCAATTAATTCTAACCATATCCTAATCACTGGTTTACCCGCAGTGGGAAAAACGACTTTAATTAAACGAGTTATCGATACTATTAAGCTTAAACACAGCGACAAGTTTCTCGTTAAAGGATTTTATACACAAGAAGTCAGATCAGGTAAATGTCTTCAATGAATTTTTTACACTTCTTAAGAATTAGACAATTTCTTCAATGAATTATTTGTTTATTATTTTGGTATTAATTTTGTTTACTTTTGTGATTTGTGTAGCAATTGGTGACAGAATAGGCTTTGATGTGATCGACATAAACGACACCTCAAACAGCAAACCATTATCTCGTATTGATTTGAAAAGTGGCCCAAAAGTTGGCAAATATATCGTGGATTTAAACTCTTTTGAATCGATTGCCATTCCGTTGATTACTGTTAACGAAAGTGACATCAAATCTGCTGAAGAATCCAATAAACGATTGATTATCGTTATCGACGAAATCGGAAAAATGGAAGCATTCAGTGATATCTTCAGGAAAGGAGTCAAACAACTATTCGACTCAGACATGACTTCAAAGTCATACAAAATTCTGGCCTCACTTCCCGCTAAAAGGAACGTCCAAATGGCCGAAGAGATCCGACACAAGTATCCCAACCGAGACATTAGGATCAGTAGATCCAATAGGGATGCGATGGCTGACCGAGTGGTCAATATGCTGTGCGAAACGGCTCTCCGATAAACTACGGGTCGTATCGCTAGTCATTCATTTGTAAAATATATCTCAAACCAAATATAGTCATCAAATGTTAATTTAATCCATTCTTTTGTATAGAATTTAAGTTATATAACAAATGTAAACATATTTCCGATTAATATTCAAAAAAAAAAGAATTTTGTAAATAATATTCAATAGAATTGAATAAAAAGAATATTAAAGCAATTATTTGAGAGTTTAGTTGATTAAGAGCTGGCGCTTCCTGTTTGAGGGCTTGCAGTCGTAGATTTAGATTTCTTGGGAATATCGGAAGACTTCTCAGGAGATTTGACAGTTGTGTCGGACACTTCTTTCCTCTTTTTGTCCGGTTTATATCGAATGCCGGTCGCTATCTGTCGTTGTTTTTCCTGTGAGGCCATATAGAAATGGAAGGCAACGGTCAGAACAATTACAATCAGTCCAATGATTATGAAAATGGAAGGAGTGATGTAATCTTCGTGGTAGTATTTCAGAACTTTGAATCTATAGTTAGGCGGATCGTAATTCGGAGCAGGACCTGGTGGCTCCGGTGTAGATGGGATCGAATCTGTAGCAGTTGTGTCCTCTCCTGGGCCCATTGTTTCGCCTTCAGTTTCGCCTTCAGTTTCGTCTTCAGTTTTGCCTTCAGTTTTGCCTTTAGTGGTTTCGGCAAACTGTGTGGTATTAGTGCCATCTGTGACATTGGAAGTGACTGATTGTGCTAATCCTGTGCTGTTTGCCATCGATTGTGGTGGTTGTGTATGTGTTGTATTTG
>JAQGCS010002108.1:0-11141 GCA_034702105.1 Fuscozetes fuscipes
ACTGCGCGCACTTCTCATTCTTCAACTCTATATCGTATTGTTAGCTCAATAAATAAATGAATTAATAATCGCTATAAATTTTATACTCAATGAATATCGGGTTTATTCAATAAAACTATACTTGAATTTAGATACTATTAGAGACTACAATATTCTCAAATTTACATTTTTATTATTATTATTATTAAGACACAAATCATTACATCAATAATACAATAACTGTTTAAAACATAAGTAAAATGACTCTTATTTGTTAAGACATTCAATTTTAACGATACTATATTTAATAATATTTATAAAATCAAAATTAAAAGCAAATCAATTAAAACAATTTTGAAGCCAATTAACAATTATTTCGATACAATTATTAGATATTCATTAAAAAACTAAATAAAAACTTTTTTTGTGTTTTTAGATTAAGATTATAGTTATTAGAATATGAGTCATATTTTGACAAATAATGTATTAATTTGTTGAATATTTGTTTTTGGAATTCACAGTCATTTTAATTAAATTTGAGACAAATTTAGTTATTTGTAAATATTCGGAGACATATATCAAAATAATTAGAAGAAATGCATAAAACTTGGAAATGTTTTCTTCATTTTTGGTAAATTTGATAATTTTATGTATATTTTTAGCGTAAGAATTGACTTAAACTTCACTCGATTTGATAGAAAATTGATTTGAATTGAATTCACTGTCGTTTATAGTAATTGTCATATATTTAGACTTATTTTCGGATTTCGTGGGCTTTTGTTGAATGGCTTTCTTTTGCATAAAATACTTGGAAACTGAGTTAGAATTCTGATTATAAGCTCGAGTGTTGTTGTGGTCAGCGTTTTGGTCAGAGTCATGGCCTAAAGTGTCGTTGACAGTCATAGTCGAAGTGGGAGTGCTATTAAAAGTGAGTGAATATTTTCTGTTCTTCTGTTCGCAATTCTTTTGACGTTCAGTTATATTACATTCAGAGCTGTGGACTCTCTTGAGTTCTTTCTCAGAGTCGTTGCCACCACCAGAATATCTGGATTTTGTGCTCGACGTTCGTCTTTTGTTCGCTGTATTAGACTTTTTGTTTTTTCGCTGCTCTTCAGCGTCGACTGACTTAGACTGTTGTCTGCGAGAAGAGTGAGCATTAATTTTGTTGGTTTGATGTTTGCTGACATAATTAGGACAACAGGGCTTATGGCTCTTATGACACAATTCACAGTAATTAGTTAAGTGCTCCAACGATCGCGACTCAAACTTTCCGATCAAATGCTTTGTTTGCGACATGTTTTGCGAATCATAGGCGCAGTTGGGAGTAGTGTTAGGAGTAGTGCGAGAACTTAACACTTGTTCGCTCATCTGTTCACAGGGACTATCGTCTATAAAATTGACATGATAATCGTTATAATTGCTGCACATCGGGAACTGGCTTTCGTTACTCATTCGACTCAACACTCGACAAGCATTCGACTGTTCGGTACAGACATTCAATTCATTTTCAGTATTTATAATAACAGAGGGATCGACAGCATGTACTTCAACGGGTGTGACAGAGTTGGCGCAGTAGCCAATGACAGCCTCTTTGTAGCCGGTGATAGATCCGGCCAATGCCTTAACACTCGCGTCGTCCATATATGATATGTTTGCCGAACGGTCACCGAAGCTCAAAGTAGCCGAAGCGGTCTCGCAGTGACTGCTAAGACTGAAACGTTTGTTCGAAGAGACATCCGTTTGATTCTCGACTTTGTGTGCTGTCGATAGGGTTCCGCTGGCAATGCTTCCGGCACAGGCCGCTGTTGAAGAGTTCTCGCGATCGCCGACGCGGTCTAAATGAGAGCCACTGCCCATCGAAAGACTGGTCGATAAGCCTAACGAGACTTCACCGATGCTCGGATTGACACCTCGATTGCTAAGAGCGGTGTCGACACTGACCCCATCTGCAAATCAATGGGTTCTCATGTTTAAAGTGTCATGTTCAATTATTTGTTAAATTAAATTAAAAGAAAAATCGATACGAAAAACAATTATTTTTATTATTGGCTATAATTGCAATAAAATATCAAATTTGTCTCAATTATGAAAATAACATAAAGTATTAAAATCGGTTTAAAAAAGAAAACAAAATCAAATCAATTGATTTCAATCATAAATCAAAACAAAACTCAATTAATAGTAGTATTCGTGCATTCATTACAATAGGATTCAAACTCAAAAAATTAATTTCTTTGAGAGAAATGAGATCTCAAGACATGCAGTGAATGTGTGTTAAGATCGAAGTCACTCACCGGCCGCCACATTGGAACCGATGCCGATCTCATTCTCTTCGTCCAATTCGATTCTAACACCAGAAGCAGATGTAATGACTCCACAACCGCCAGAACGGCACAAAGATATTGGAACCACTCCATAGACATAAGCCAACAGAATGGGAACTCCTATACCAACAGCAACAGCTGCCAGAATGGGTGAAACAAAGATAGAGGTCAACACACCCGTTGTAACCAAAATATTTCTCTTATGGCGACTCATTTGATGTCTTTCAAAGCGGGCGTGAAGTTTACGGCCAACCCATACGGGAATGCCTATGATAATGGCGGGAACAGCGATGCCAGCAATGAGAGCAATGCCGACGGGGGCGCCCACAAGCATTCCCAACTGCCACATTATCTTCTTTTTCCGACTCCATGGCTTTTTGCCCCAGAACGTACAGCCGGAAGGGGACAAGTAGTGCAGATCTGATATCTCTTTCATACAGAGCCAACAGAACTCAGTGCCACAAACACTACAAGTCATGTGATTGCAAGAGCCATCATCCATCTTAATGATCAATACTTTACAACAGGGACAGGGTTTTATATCATCTCTTTGAACGATTGAGTCGTGACTGAATGAGACAGACGATGATTTGCCGCCATGTCCTGAATGACGAAGTCCTCGCTGTGCGCGGGCGGCATCACATGTCTGGTTTGGGTGCCATTCCTGTTTGCAGTGATAGCAAAAACAAGTCTCACAACCGGGCCGTTCGCACTTCAATTTGGGACAACTGGCACATCCGCTGGCAATCACACAATAGCCACAATCGGGTGCCGGACACCAACGAGCGTCGGGTTCGGTGACTAAAATTCTTCTTAACATAAAAGTCTCGTATTTTTCCATCAGATTTGTGTCGAAATTAAGTATTCTCTGGATATCGTTCGGGTGTAGGGGTTCTGTACATTCGGGACAATTGATGTTTATTCGACTTTCAAGGATTTCTATCTTCAGATACTGTTGCAGACAGTGATGACACGCCCTATGAGTACAAGTAGTCAGCTCTGGAAAATGTGAATAAGGCTGCTCTAAAAGACAGAGCGGACACTCCATCATTCCCGAAGAACAGCCAGAATTGTCGATAAATGCCGGAAGATTTGGACTAAAATATTCGCTGCGACCGCTCGATATCGAGTAGGACTCGCCGTCATATGACGAACACGTCGGACGATGGGAACCACTCTTTGAATTGGAAACGCTCTGAATATTCAATTCAATGAGAAATAAACGATTTATAAATTATAATAAAATTATAATAAATGGTTAAATAGACCAAAAGTGAACATCAAATCAATACCTTATTATCTGCGGCGGAACCACTTTCTGAGTGGTTATCTTTAGTAGTTCTGTGCTTTGGATTTACTGTTCGTCCGATCGAAGAGGGATTGAAAATACGTCTCAAAGAAAATCGTCTGAAACCTAATCCATGTTTTTTAGTTGAGTTCGAATTTGAGGCCGAATTGGAACTAATGGTCGGATTCGTAACCTCTTTGGGGTTACACACATTTGAAGAGTTCTTAATGTTCTGTTGTTGAGGACGACTCGTATTTGTCTTATAGTCGACATCAGAACTCGAGGCTCGAAGTGATTTCATTGTCTAACTATTTGTGACAAATAAAAGCAAAATATCAGTCAATAATCAAATTCATTATTAATTGAATAAAATGAACACTAAATGAGACTCTTTTGAGATTTGACATCAAATGTAATAATAATATAGAAGATTACATGTAATGTATGTAATGTGGGTCACCAGACGCTACAATTGGCCAAAATGAACATGCAAACTAATCATTGCAAACAATAGCTCACAACTTATAGGGTTTGGCAAAAAAGAGCAAGGTTAAGCAGGTTACAGGTCAACTATACACCTTTCGGCCATTTTAACGCTAATTACAAACAAATTTGGTCTTAACAGTGAAAAGTGTGTCTTCGAGTCTCACATTATGTCTGATCTAAAAACAGTTCAATTAATAGAGTAATTGAAGTGAAAATATATTGAGTCCAATGACCGCAAACACAACTCCACAACAATTATTAAAATCAAATATAACTAAACTTTTATTATAAATCTTACATAAAATAAATTAATTTCGAATAATTGAGTTATTTTTACATTTGATAGAAGAGTATTCACGACTCATATCTCACATATATTTCTATTATTACTGTAAATAATATTTCGCTTATAATAATAAACTCATATTTAAACAAAATGGTAGACATGACGTAATTTTTGCCATGGTAACCATAAAACACTTAAACATTCATACATGACGTGTGAAACAAACATGATCTAAACGTTTGTCAACTTAGGCACTTTGGATCTCCTATTCAATTGAATATGCAGCATCTTGTTCGAATTTTCCAAAGTAAATGCTCTACTACTAATCAATTATGATATCACCATTTGCTTCATATTTGACTTTTGCATGATTAAATGAGTTGCTTAAATATCATACTCAAAAAAGTAGTTTTAATCGTTTAGTCAAGAGCGCACAATTTAATTTATCTAGAAATTTGCATCTTAGTAGTTTGATTATTGTTACAAAATCTTATAAAAATTGACTACAAGTGAAGTAAGCGATAAACTCATATATTCTTTCAGATGAGAAGAGGTCCGATTTTTTTTACTTGATAATAACCGACTCATAATACAACATTATTCTCAATTTACAATTAAATTGGAAAAACAAATTTGTTCGTTTAATTTATAAAATTATATCTTAATTATATGCTAGAATCTATTTCTGATTATATTATCTTTTTATGTGAAATTTACATTGTCAATTAAGGTTTGATGACGTACTTTATGACGACCAGAGAAAGAGAGAGAGAGAGAGAGAGAGAGAGAGAGAGAGAGAGAGAATTGGAGTCTATTTGCAGACAACATCTGATTTATAACACATTTGTTTTCAACTAAAGTATCAAAAGAGTAAACATTTAAATGACTTCTTATGTAAGGTTTGTTCGCTTTTTTACTAAACATTGAATGCATTGTAAGCTGTTTTGAAGGCAACACATCTGATAGCATAGTATAGACCATTAATATGTCCACAAACTGTAGTTGAGTTAACCATACTCTTAATTCAATGCAAATGTCATTCAATTGTAAAAAATGGTTAAAATATTTAAACAAAGGTTTGAGCGCTGGTTCTTAAAGAGGCGAAGACTCGCTGTCTTTGTTCTCTTCATTTGTCTTCTATTTCTTGTCTATCAATTAATTTCACTGAAGAGACTGAATGTCCAAATGTCACAACAATTGTCAAATTCTGTGGACAAACATAATAGTCATACAAATGACACACAAAAAGACTCGAATCAAATCGAAAGCGATTTAATCAACAGAAACAGTGATCACAAAAGTGATGCAAATTTTGCCAAAGTTTTTGGAGTTTTACCCAAATTTATAGACTTTTATCGCAAAAGCGGGGATTCGTTTCGATGTGTTTTATCGGGAGAAGACATTCCTTATGATTACATAAACGATGACTATTGTGACTGTATAGACGGAACTGATGAGCCCTCCACTAATGCCTGTCCACATAATAGGTCAGTTCATTTGGTCACCAAAGCATTGTTTTCATCTTAAGAAACCTCTTTTAGAGTAATAATCGAAACTCCGACTCATCTCTTAATTAATGGCTTATTTTGAATAATCGTTAAAACCATTAGAATTAAGTTTTATTTGAACCAAAGTTTATGCAATTAATTGTCAATTAATTAGTAAACAAAATGTTTGAGAAATAAATGACTTTAATGAGTCGATTTGCTTCGAAAATCATTCATTAAAATTACGTCAAATTATGTCAAAATTGACATAAAATTCTATTTTTCTGAATGCAATCAAAAAAATCAAATCTAATTCTAAAGAAAGTCTATTATCGGATAAATATTTATAATTTTGTTAAATATTTTGTTTATAATTATTTGTTTCAATAGATTTTACTGTAGGACTAACTCAGGGAAGTCTGATGACTACATATCCTCCGCCAAAGTTAATGACGGGTTTGTTTCAATTTCATCTAACTATTTATTGATTGACTCGTTTCACAGAATATGCGACTGTTGTGACGGTACCGATGAATATAAGGGCATTTCTACTCCATTAAAGCTGAGCCCATCTCAACTCGACACTATTAAGTCTAGCAATAGACTAGTCCATACCCCTCCCTGTCCTAACTATTGTCAAATGACTTAATCGCTTTCAAAATGAATTTGTTTACAAATTATACGATTATCTGATTGAAAGTAAATTCATTTCTAATTTGAATAAAAGTTTTATACTTTTGTCGAATAAAATGTTATAACAAATAATTACTTGGATTCAAATTATTTAATGAAAGACAACAACATTTGAATTAGTGATCAAAAAGTTATTTAAAATATAAATATGACATAAAATCAGCGCAAATAAGCCATATATGAGAACCTGTTTAAAAGTCGGAGGATAAGACTCTGTAAACAGGAGAACACACCCCCGAAAGCAAATGTGCGCTGTTTTGGAATTCTCTTGAAAAGCAATTGTTTAAAATTAGCTGATTTTTGTGGCCAATAGATTGCCTCGAGGTTGTTTCGATCGTTTAAATTCCTTTTCCAATTTGATCCTCTGGTGTTCGGCAATTCTTTTCTCCCTCTCGTGTTGTCTCATTGTTCTGAGTGTTTGGTCGGTGTCCCACATCTCTTCGTTGGCGGCGCTGTCCTCCCAACTACTGTTTCCATCTTCAAAGTGTTCGATTACTCCCAACTCTTTGCTCTGAATATAAAATTAATTTACTCTTGGCTCATATCGATTATAAGATGACAAAGACCTGGAATATGGTTGCCTTCATATCAACACCGAATCGATTAGACATTTGGTTGTCAGTGGACTGATTCGAAGCTAAAACAATCTGAACAATGGCTTCATTTCAGACAAAATTTGGGTTAATTGTGGACAATGACTAACTTTTTTTGGCTTCTTGAAACGGGGGACCATATCACTGAAGAAATCAGTTTCGGGTTCATTGGTCTCAGTGTCTATTCTGTTGTCATTTGTATGGCTGTTATGCGAGGCGTTTGACTCGAAGTTGTTTTTATGGGAAATCACATTACAATTGACTGAATTAGACGTGTATTGAGAATTGTGTTGATTTTGACAACTATTTGAAGGATAACCACTAAAAGACTCGAGATTTTTATTATTCCTCTCCACAGTCATCGGTAGAAGAAGTCCAGAATTCCTTCGGTTCCGTTTCCGACAACAAAACGGTTTCTTTAATACAGAAAACAAAACAAAAAATATTTTTTTAATTTTTATCAATACTGTCGTCAATATAGCCATGAAATTTGTGATTTAGGCAATTGTAAATATGTGGAATAAGCAAGCTTAATAATATATCTTTAATTGAGATCACAATTAATGCATTTATTTGACTGAAGTTTCAAATCTAAAATCAATTCAGTCGATTGCGTTAATCACAACATTGCGTAACAATTGTACACAAATTAAGTGACAAATTATTAGAGGGCTGTTAAACATAAAAATATTTTAAAAGAGAAAGGCCCCCCTATGCCCCTTCTTAATACTTCTCTTTGCAATCGGCTTGTTTAGGGTTAATAGGGAGGGTACAATTTAGAAGGAGAGACTCACTTGTATTGTTTGTTGCAATAAACTTGTTATAAACTGAATATTTTTTTATTGATAAATTGTTAGAATAAATGGTCATTTGGTGTCTTTCTTTTTGTTTTTAGCCTTGGCCTTTTCACTTTGCCTCCACTTCATAAAAGATTTCTTTCGTTCGAGTTTTTGTCTCTCTTTATAAATCTCTTCCCTATTCTTGAGTTCTCTTTTGGGCGGTTTCTTCGATGGATTCTTAGTTTTGGGTTTCTTTTCAATAATTTGTTTATTCCTGGTCATTTTTTCCTCGTTATGCTCGGCATCGCTCTCTTCTTCTTCCTGTTCCTCTGCCTTAGATTTCTGTTTCCATTTTTTATATAAATCTGATTTATAAGAGGCTGAGATCCAGTTTCCGCTCTCAGTCTTTATCTTCTTCTTAGTCTTTTCAGTATTTCCACTCGAAATGAAGCGTTTCTTTTTCCGGTCCCTAAAAAACAATTTTGATTTAAATTCATTGGAATATTGAAAAATCTAAAGTATAGTCTAATTTAATGTCATTTGAAACTAGCAAATGATTAGAGGAGTCATTTTTAAAATTATTTCATTTTGGAGATATAGGAAAGAGCAAAATTGTTCATGGCAATATACTGACCATTTGACTGCTTTATTCACTCTATTGATTGTCTGGTTCTCATCGCCGTGAAAGTCAAGTACTGCTGAAGCGATTTCAGCGTTGAATGGTTTATCCAATTCGAGTCCTTTTTCAGAGAAATGTTCACTGGACTGATAGGGAACAAAGAACTCATTGTCTTTGAATTTATCTGTCGTTTGTTCAAAATCTGAGGCAATTTTCTTATTAGTACTGAATTTGTCGACAATTTTATCAAAAATCTTCCGTTTTTGTTGCATTACTTCAAAACCAGCACTTCCTTTGGTTTTCCCCGTTTCGAAAATAGTTGAGTGCGGTTTATAGCTACGAATTGAACTCAAAATGTCGTTTCTGACCGTTTCGTTCTCTGTTTGTATCTTTCCTTTGAAAATCGGATGAGTTTCGAGACTTTTTGCGACAATTTGTTTGACATTTCTAACGGATTCCGAGTCAGCCGTCGGTCGAGATTTGATGTATTGTTTGTAAGCATTAATACAAACCTTTTTCAATGAATTCAAATCGGCGTAAATTGAGTGCAATTTGTCTAAAAGTTCCGATTCCTCATCGATCATATGTTGAGGAATTGAACCTAAGAGACCATCTTCTCTGGTGGTAGAGTCGGGTTTTGCTATTTTGAACTCACGATTAAGAAACAGATTCAAACTGTAAGTGTATGGCATTTCATCGGGTGCTATCAATGAATAAGCGGTTCCAATACGACCAGCTCTGGCCACTCGTCCGACTCTATGCACAAATAGTTTGGGTTTTGCGGGAAAGTTATAATTAATGACGTTATCGAGAAGGGGAATGTCGACTCCTCTGGCGGCCAGATCTGTGACCAAAAGCACTTTGACTTTTCGGTGCTGAAAGTTCTGGACATTGAGTTTTCGGGCCTCCAAATCCATACTACTGTATAAATAGGAGCATTCAATCTGACAGTTGTTTAGAATATCTTTCAAGTATTCGATGTGATGTCGGGTCTCAACAAAAACAACCGTCAATTCGCTGATACTTATTATGTGTTTAATTAAATACAACAAAACTGCAGTTTTCTCTTCACTGCGACAACTAATGAACACATTTTTAAGATTTTCACTTAGTTTTGACTCTGTATCCAATCGGATGAGCACCGGATCATTGAGACCGGCTTTCGTGAAATCAACAATTTGTTGCGGAAGTGTTGCAGAAAACAGAAGAGTTTGTCTCTGTTCTGGAACTCGACTTAAAATTTCAGTCAACTGCTCCTTAAAACCCATTTCAAAAAGTCTGTCCGCTTCGTCGAACACAATATACTCGACGGTCGACAGCTTTAAATTCATTTCAACCAAAACATGAAGGAGTCGTCCCGGAGTGGCGATCATAATGTCAGGGTTTTCATGAATAGCAGCGAATTGTTTGTCTATTGAATCGCCGCCCAAAATACAAATCGACTTTAAATCAGTGAATTTGGACAACTCTTTTGTGAATTTGTGTGTCTGAATGGCTAACTCCCGGGTCGGAGATATAATGAGCGCCCGAACACCTGTTTTTGCCGAATGAGTCCGCAATCTCTCCAAAAGAGGCAAAAGGAAAGCCGCAGTCTTACCACTTCCAGTGCGAGCCATAGCGACAACATCTTTGCCGGTAAGTATCACTGGAATGGTCTTCCTCTGTATAGGTGTGGGCACTTTGTAACCCTTTCGAAACACTCCTCTCATTATACTATTAGTGAATCCCATTGACTGAAAACCTCCGGATCTCTTCTTCTTCGTCTGAGTGAGTCTTAAATCGTGATAATTGTCGTCACTTTCATTGCCGTCGTTTTCATCATTAGGTTTGTCTTGAATTTTGTGGGTTTTGGCGACGAATTCAATGTTATCTTGGTTGTCGTCTTTATTCTTATTTTTCTTCTTCTTCTTGAAGCGATTCCTTTGATTATTGTTATTATTTTGAAAGAATTTTTTGGCCATTTTTTAAATGATTTTCATTTAAACGAAGATTAAAACAATCAGTGATTCAGAGCTTAAATGTTTTGAAGAGAAGACATGTGTTTCGCACAAACACTAAGACATCTGTCGATTGAATTCATAACTCAAAAGTTCAAACTTTTGGCGTTTCATTTTGAAAATGCAATTTCTTAATTTATCATGCTTACAACTAGGGTACGGATAAGGATACTTTACGATTAGAAAATAAATGATATTGGATTCTACATGATGGTAGCACTTCAACAAGATAGGTTTTAGCAGCGAATGGTCTTGACCAAGTCAATGGTGAACAGAAGAATAATAAATTCAATTCATTCTAATTGTAAGATGCATTCATATACTTTAGTAAGCAATATGTGGGAACATAAAACTTTAATAATTGAATAAGGTAAAGAAAGTACCGAACTAACTGACCATATCCCTTACCCAGGGATAAAGTAAGTTGCGAAAGAGCTAGGGGATAAAGTCGATTTTATCCCTCATGATAACTGACAAACCTTTTGATGGCTAGGGAATAAAGTCATTGACTAAAAGCTATGTAAAGTTCACATTATATATCGTGTGCATTAAATAGAAAGTGGACAGGGAGGTCACATATACTTTGATACTAATTTCGAACCCATTACTT
>JAQGCS010002109.1:0-11139 GCA_034702105.1 Fuscozetes fuscipes
TCTTTGTTTGAGTAGAAAGTGTTGATAATCAAACTCATGAGTTGAGCGATCTCTGCCTGAAAGGCAAACGTCTCCACATCTGCGGACTGTTCGGCCATTTTGTCGACAATTGGTTAATAAGTTTTCGGTTTAATTATAAATAAGCGAAGAATAGAATCAAAATTCGTTTGAAAAACGGTTTATTACTGAACTCAACGTTGGGTTCAATACTATTGAAGCGGTGTTTGAATCGTTCGCTCTTTAAATAACTTCATTCATAGAATGTTCGAGACTTGTGCCGCACTATGAGTCAGTCCAACCCATTCCTTACAACTTTTTATTTAATCATTTCTTTTAATTTTTGAGTATATATTTTGGAACCAATAAACAAGGGCTCAATTTTTGTTAAATTTTATCCGAAAATTATGCAAAAATCATAAGTTCTTTGCAAAAATGTTGGGAACTATTTAGCGGAAAATGTAGGAAAAGGTGTTATTCGACCAAATTTCTAGACTTTTCCAGAAAGTTCTCGAAAGAGAAGCAATGCTTTGAGTCAACGATTGGAGTATTGCGAGAGTTGTGACGTAAGACTCCATTCATTTGTAGTCCAATGAATGAGATTTGAGTTTCCCTTAAATTTCGGGCATTTCTGTGGTTTTACCGCAAAAACAATTTTATTTGTTTCCGAAATATAATTATTTAAAATAAAATACATTTAAAATGAATTGATTTCTAATACAAAAAAATCAAATAACAAAATACATAAACATTTTTGGCATTAAATCTATTGAATTAAATAAATATTTATATAAAATATTTAAATTAAGTATTAATTTAATGGATATCTAAGCACTCGATTGTAGTTTTCAGAGATTTTATACAATTGTATGCAATAATTCCCGAAGAATTGCACCAATTTTTCAGTGAATTTGTCTCCGATTTGTTGTCGAAGTAATTTAATTGTCTTTCGTCCAAATTGGAGATAATATCTTCTTTGGAAGCGATGGCGTCTCTGAATGGGATGATTCCGCCACCAATTGATCGGAGAATAGCGTGTGGTCCGCACGTATCCCACCGATAGGTCGAGGGCTGAGAATTGATATAAGTGTCGGCCAAACCCAATGCTGTGAAGAGTAGTTTATTGCCGGCACCGGCCGCGTAAACCACTTTATTCTTGGACTTTAAAGCACTTATATTTGTTTGGGTTTCATTACCACCGATGAGAACGACGGCCTTCCTTTCTATCTCTATTTGATCCGAAAAATTGTTTTTTCGGACTCCGTTTATATCGAAACCCCAATAATAATGACCCGAATATCTATCGATAAAACAATTTTAGTCTTTATTTGAAGTGATTTTTGTTAAATTCAAACTTCAATTCTCGAAAAGAACCGACAGTCGATAGGAAGGGTTGATTTACAACACCAATGAGGGGATGACCGCTATTAGTGTTATAAACTCCGATTAGATTCGTAACGCATTGCAGACCAGAAGTGATTATGTCTTCAGTTTTGTTGCCATTTGTCTGCCAAACGCCGTTCACATACTCTGAGGTCGAATCTTAAAGTTTTGAGGAATATATATATATATATATATATATATTTAATTATAAGTTTTGAGTCAATTATTCTAAAGATTTTCACCGATAGGATCGATCCAAATGGATATGTCTTCAGTTTGTATTACGAGATCAAAGTTCTGTTCAATCAATGCATTCAAGTGTTGGTCCAAAGGATCGCTTTGATTGCTATGAACGGCATTCGCCAAAAGGTCGGCCGCTTTTTTATTGCCGTCCAACACTTTGAGGAGAAGCTGTGAAGTGGCCGAACACGAACTCTGAATCGTTACGACCACTGATTCTCCCAAAGAATTCTGAAATTTATTATTTTCTTCGCCATATATCTGGTCAGCGATTGTTGCAAACTATAGATATTTTATTAAAATTCTAAACGTTATGGACTTTGAATACCTTTAGAGACAAATCATATTTAATAGTTTGCTGGACGAGAACGTCGGCCAGAGTTTTGAAGTCCTGAATGAAACGCGGATTCTTTGAATCATTAGATTTTTCCTCAATTAATAGTCTAAACAATTCTTCTTCGGCTCTACAGAGACGAGCGATTTGTGCCGACTTTTCAGATGCTTTTATCAATTCTGACAGAATTTCCGTCACTTTCACTGAAGGCATTGAAGTTGTAGTCAATTGGGAACCACTTTACTGACCTTGCTCAATTTAAACACAAGATAAATTAATGAAACTAGAGCACAATAAAAATCATTTATTTATTGAAAACAAAACATTTTTCAATAATTTAATCGAATGTTTGACGATAGAGAGGAGGAAATCCTTTTGAGATAACAGTTTAAGTCAACAAATCCTATTCGTGCAGATTTTCAAATTCTTCTGCGAAATATACTGTATTTGATTGGTATTGAGGTTAGGCTGTAGAGAGGCCTCCAATTCTGTTTCAGAATTATTAAAATTCAAGTCAATTATCAAATAAGATATTATACGAGAGATTACCAGTTGTTTAGAAACATTCCTTTCTGACAATTCTTGTTATTTCAATATAGCTATCGATTTATTTATAAGAATCGAGTGCACCACAGAATCAATTTAGTGTTTATATGTTTATATACTTATATACTTATATACGGGTCAATTTGAATCGATAATCCGTAAGCAAATGGTTTTTTTTACTCAATTGGTTTATTTGTTTGATTCATTGAAATATATTTCGTAATGATTTCGTCAAATCTTAGAATAATTGCATATAATTTAGTGATTGAATACAAATGAAAGAGGACTGACATTGAAGAGTGTGTGCACTGACGACATGAATATAATATAATTGAATCGAATTGAGTACAAACTAGAAATAGGTTATGAAGTGATATGTTTTGGAAATTCTTATATTTAATGCATTGCATATAAAACAATTAATTATTGTACTTATTCAAATATTAATAAAGTAAATTATCACTTCATTGTTCATATTATAAATCATTGAAACAAATGATGTTGAACATATATCACATGTACTGTTGTTTTTGCTTTTATTCGAACAGAATTCAAATATATTGGTCAATTTAAAGCCTTGAATTGCAAATGAAATGCTATCTAGGACATGGAATATGAATCAAATATAAATTATTATTCAATACTTGTAATGATATTTAAGTCAAAATAAAAAAAACTAATCTTAGAATAGGAAATAAAATTAAAATTTAATGGATATAAAGAAGTCTCAATAAACTTAAAAGATTCTTTTTCTATTTATAGAAATTATTTAAAGAATTATTATTCTTCAAGAATTTGATGTGAAGAATAAGAAGCGAAATGAGGAGACATTCCCTGCTTTGAGAGCACGCTTTCAAACATGTGTTAAATTAAAATCCTTTTAAATTTTGTTATTTTAAATCAATTGAAACTAAACTGAAGTAAAAGTTTTATAAACTTGTCCATTGATTTTATCAAACGAAATGCCGACAGAGTTACAATTGAAAGTGCACAGGGTCAGATTCTTTTTGGCCGAATTGTCATCAATTAACTGTATGTCTTACGATGAGAAGAGTAAGAAATTGGCGCTCATTCGGCGGCGAATCCGTAAATATAAGTCGAGTCAAACGGACACTCAGAGTGTGGTTCAGATCTGGAATATGCAAAAAACTGCTCCATTTGTCGAACAAACCATTTATGACGACAACAATAATCCATCGCTTTTGGAGGCATTGATTTGGACACCGAATGGAAGATTGTTTTCTTGTGGACTCAACTCTAATATCAATGAATACGATTTAGTAAATAATCGAATTAAGAAGTCATACAGTGGGAGATCCGGTCCCATTTGGTGTATGGCTTTGGATAAAACCAAAACTCTGTTAGTTGTGGGCACCGAAGAGGGAGATATTTGTGTCTATTCTTTACACGAAAATGATTTGGAATTCAATAAAATGGTTGATCGCAACGACACTCGTATTCTATGCATCGATTGGTACAAACCTGAAGACAATACTTCACAACTAATAATAACCGGTTCTATCGATTTTATTAAGATCTGGAACTATCAAACGGGACGGTGTGTCGATCACATCCAAGTGAGCAATAATGGAGTTATGGTTTGGTGTCTCAAAGTTCTCACAGATTTTACTATAATCAGCGGTGACTCCACCGGAAAAACAAGTTTCTGGAACGGAAACACCTCAGCTCTTATCACTTCATTCAAAGATCACAAGGGGGATGTCCTCTGTGTTTGTGTTAACCACGACGAGACAACTATTTATTCTTCTGGAGTAGATCCGGACATTTGTCAGTTTCAGCGGAGTTTGAAAGACTTGAATAAGTGGTGGTCTTCAACCACTCGAAAGCTGCACACTCACGATGTGAGAGCTATGGTATGCATTCGACCAAATTGGCTCATCAGTGGAGGCATTGACTCTTATTTGGCCCGAAGTTGTTATCCACCGAACCGTCAGTTGAGATATGTGTCGGACTACTCTTCGAACGTAACCATAAATAAAAACTATGTTTTCCTTCAATACGAAACTTTCGTTCAAATCTGGAAATTAGGTGAAAGTAAAGATGACTTAATCCAAACGGAGGACAAAATTGAAATTCTTCCCCTCTCCGAATGTGCTTCAAAGTTAGCCGACATAAAGTCCCGCAAACCTATAATTACGGCCTCTTTTAACGACTTTTGGATCGTATACTCGAACTCAGATAACATCAAAATCAAGTCGTGGTCTGAGACAGGCATCAAAAAAGTGTCGGTTCTCTGCGAGGCAATAGTGGGCGGCACTCAAATCACGTTTTGTGGCCTTAATTTCGTTGCAATAGTTTCGGGAACTGTTCTAAATATTCTCAAATTGGATGAAATGGGAGCTATGCTTCAGACCCGCATTGATTTTGAGCACAGAATACATTCGATAACTGCTTCCGACAAATATTTAGCCGTTTGTGTCAGCGATTCAGAGAATACTATAAAAGTTTACGAAAGCAATAATTGGAGTCTTTATTGTGAATTCGTTAACAATTGTCTGCCCTCTTGTTTTCAAATCGATGGGTTGAGTGCCCAGAGTGACCTCTGGATCGTTTACCCTAATCATAAACTCGTTAAATACAAAATAAAGAGCAAAAAGTATTCTACCACAATTAATATCGAAGAATCTATTTCTACAGAACTTCGCAATAGTATCGACGAGTTTTGGAGTATTAAACAAATGAGTTTCGCCACTAATTCTGTTCTCTTCAGTGATGACAACACACTCTTCAAATTAGACACAAATACAAATCTAATCAATAAATGCGATAAATATCAACATGTAATCAAATTGGGGAAAACAAATGTTCCAGATGAGTTGGTGATCGTGGAAATGACGCCTGATATGCTTTTCTCATTTCTACCCCTGGCTTTGGCTAAAAAGCGATATGGAGTTTAAATTCACTTCATTTGTATTGATTTTTATTTCATTAAAATGATTTTTTATTTGAATTCTAAACTGATTTCAACTTTAAAACAATTTTATTGAAACAATTTTGTGAACGTAAGTAATGTATGGCTTAAATGTGTTAATCTATTGACTCGTTTATGACGTCATTTGGATCTATAGACCAATGATTGCAATACTTTTTGATTTCTGTTTGTTGTGATCGACATTTAATCGCGTTTTCAACGAATAATTCATTTAAAATATTGATTTCTCTCCAAATGTTTGTTTGAAATATGAATAATGAATGGAATCATTGTTTGCAAGTATTAAAATGTGATAATCGTCACAAACAAACGATTGACTCTAAATGTGTCCAAAAATCAGTTAATGATTGCAACAAAAATAATCTGACAAATAATAAAATCGCTTTTATTTTGATTTCAGTAATTAATGCGATTTACGTCAAAATCAATTGGTTTTGTTTGACTCTACTCTTGTTTATTACAAATAAAATTAAATCTTCTGTCAATTCACTCAATTTCCTCATTAACTACAAACTGATTGATAATAAGGACAGCGATAACTTCCCGGACATGTCTGCTGTCAACCAATGTGTAATCCGTCAGAGAGAGCACCAGAAGAAGGCCTACGAATTGATATCGAAAGCACTTAAAATCGACGAAAACATTGCCGACAAAAATATCGGTTTGTATTCAATCTTTTATTTGTATTTATCATTTGTGACACAAATTTTGTGTAAACTTGGCTTCAATTCAATCAAATTTGTCGATTAACGCAACACTCATGAAAAGGAAGGGTAGGCGTCGATTATGAGTGGGATGTCATTCATTTATTTAATACTTGTTTAACATCATTAGTGAATAAAACCAATTAATTGATAATTTTTTAAAAAAAACCTCGAAATAAACTTGAGCTGAATTTGATTAACCGACACATTTTAGTTTCAAATTTGATTTTTTTGCGATAACGAAGTTTCAGAGTACAGTCAGACCCCGATTTAGGTCAACTGATGGGGCTTTCAAAAACATTGACTTATATCGAGTTTTGACTAAATCGAAGACTTTTAACCTTAAGAGTTCCATAGGAGAGGTCTGGGCTTGTTCTCCATATGGTTGACCTAAACCGAGGTTTGACTGTATATATGATTTATATTTTTTCAATTTTTGATGCTTTTGGTATCTTTGAGTTAATTGAGTGTATTTATAGTTTAGTCTATTTATTAAAGAATTGCTTTTCTATTCAGAAAAAAAGCAAATTGTGATTGAAATGTATACCCGAGGTATTTGTGAACTCGAAGAGGGTATTGCCATTGATTTGGCAAACATTCCAGGAGAAGAAGGGGAACGGGCTCAAAGACTCCAACAAAAGATGATAATCAACTTGAATATGGTTCGCGAGAGGAGAGAGCGTTTGGGTTTGTCCTCATTTTTTAAAGAATATTCTCTGCTTTTGTATCGTTTGAGAGCATGTCTTAATAGAGCACTGCTTTCATAGATTGCATGAACCAAATATACGGCCAGAGCTCTCATTTGCCACTCTTTAAAGAAGGAGAAGACGAGGAGGACATTGAGAGTCACATGACTGACGACTTTAAGCCGAGTCTCAAAAGAGAGAAAACTTTCACTAAATTAGACCTCTCCTCAAATTTCACAAATAAATCTGTTTTATCGAATCTGCAAATTAGCGCTTCTCCTAAAAGCACAGGTAGTTTCTGCTATCACAAAATCTTCGTGTGTTTTCTCATTTGATCGATAAGTGTACTGATTATCAAAATATGATTTTAGAGAAAACTGTGGCAAAAGATCGAAAGGCAATCATTAGTCAAAAGAATTGCAAACCAATGAAACCCCGGAGTAATAGTCTGACGAAAGTGTCAAACCTTTTACGATTCACTACTAATCAAAGCTCAAATGTGAAGCCAACTCCGAAAGGGATACCGAATAACCCTAAACCTAAGTCAAGACCAACAAACCCTTCAAACACTCCACTGAATTCTCCATCACATTTAGCGATAGCTTCTCCTATGACTCCGAACACTCTCTTACCTAAACTGTCAGCTAATTTCAAAGGAGTCGACAAAAAACTGGTCCAAAATATTTTAGACGAAATATATGACAGAACTGCAGATATCCGTTTCGATGCCATCGCCGGTCAGGATGTGGCCAAACAGGTATTAATTTATTCAGTTATTTGGATCACAACTAACACAAAATCAATGACAGGCTCTCAATGAAATGGTGATTCTGCCCACTATTAGACCCGAATTATTTACTGGTTTGAGAGCACCTCCAAAAGGATTGCTATTATTTGGACCTCCCGGAAACGGAAAAACTCTTTTAGTATGAATTGTAATACATTTGAACTTTTAATTAAAAATTCTTATTTTGATGTTTAGGCCAAAGCTGTGGCCACTGAATCGAAGGCTAATTTTTTGAATATCAGTGCTTCGAGTCTTACTTCCAAATGGGTAGGAGAGGGTGAAAAACTGGTGAGGGCTCTGTTTGCTGTTGCCCGAGAAATACAGCCAACTATCATTTTTATCGGTAATTTTTATTATTGATGAAGTAAATTTGGAGGCAAATCAGTAATCAATTTGTTTATTTACAGATGAAGTCGACTCACTGTTAAGTGAGCGCCGAGAAAATGAGCAGGAGGCAAGTCGTAGACTCAAGACTCAGTTCTTTATCGAATTTGATGGGGTATGTCTTGCAGTTCGAAAATTTTTAAAACTCAATGAATTTTGTCCGACAGCTCCACTCAACGACTGACGAAAGAATTTTAGTGATGGGCGCCACAAACAGACCTCAAGAACTGGACGACGCGGCGCTCAGGTTTGGTGAACGCCATTCTATAAATTGATTTTAATACTAAAAATTTTCAGGCGATTCACAAAACGGATTTACATAACTCTTCCGAATTATGAAACGCGAATTACTCTTCTGAAGAAACTGATGACTAAACAAAACAACCCTTTATCTCGATCAAATTTGGAACAATTAGCCGCTAAAACTGATGGCTACAGTGGCAGTGATTTGACTGCATTGGCAAAAGATGCGGCTCTCGGACCCATTCGAGAAATGAAGATCGAACAGGTCAAAAGATGTAATCCCAACAAAATGCGGTCAATTAATATCAATGACTTCGAAGAATCGTTGAAAAGAATCAGAAAAAGTGTGGCCAACAGTACGTTAGACGCTTATGAAAAGTGGAACCAAGAATTCGGTGACCTTTCTTTGTGATTATTGATTGTTAACATAATATTCCATTTCATTGCTTCTGTTTTACCCATAAATATATCGCTATTTACTATCAGTTATTTTAATCACAGCTTTAATTCAATTGTGATTTGTTTTCTATGAAATAAATATTTATTTCTGTTGAGAGAAAACATATTTAATAAATTGTTTTATGAAATAAATGTCATTTCATTTTGTTTTAATTGAAGTAAAGTCTGGTTTAATAGAAAGAATATCAAAGAATTAAATGTTGAGGACGGCTTCCTTTTCCAGGTGTTCTTTATATGGAATTAATATTGGCTTCACTTCTTGTTCAATGAATTCAAGTACTTGATTCGGGGCTCTACCTATGAATGTCTTCGGATCCATGAGACTATCGATTTGGTCGCGAATCGCTCCGAAATAAGAATCGTTTTTTATGCGATCGATCAGATCGTTGTTCTTTCCGTGTCTTTTGACCTGTTCTGCCGCTTCGTGTGAGAGCACTCTTATCTTTTCGTGACATTCCTGACGATTACCACCTTTCTTAACCATTGCAACGATTATATTCTCGGTGGCCATAAACGGGAGTTCCTTTGAAATGAGTTAATGAATGGTTTATTTGATTGAATCAAATACTTCTCGAATGTGTTTATTAATGATCGCCGGATAAACAACTATTCCTTCGCAGATGTTTTGCAAAGTGTTTAACACAATATCTGTTGAAATACAAGGGATTAAAAGAGTGGACAAATTAAATCAAATCAATGTCTGACCCGCAGTGAGAAAAGCTTCGGCCAAAGAAATGCGTCGATTGGCGCTGTCGTCTAATGTTCTTTCGAGCCATTGAGTCGAAGCTGTGTTGAGTGCATTCGAGACTAAAGTCATTAGATGTCTGGCCAGAGAACAGCACCGTTCGCTTCGCATAGGATTCCTTTTGTATGGCATCGCAGACGAACCAATTTGTGTCTTTTCAAATGGTTCTTCGATTTCTTTTCTATTGGCCAAAAGTCGAATATCAGTACATATCTTGTGAATGCCAGCCCCCAAAAGTGAGAGACTAGTGAGCACTTCAGCATCTATTAAACGTGAATATGTCTGTCCGGTAACGGGATAAGTGCCTTTAAAACCAGCCATTTGTGTCACCAATTTGTCCAATTGTTTGACTCTACTCTCATCTCCATTGAAAATCTGAAGGAAGGAGGCCTGAGTGCCTGTCGTTCCCTTACATCCTCTAAATAAGAGATTTTCGCGCGTTTTCTCCATATTTCTCATTGCAATCAATAAGTCGTATATCCAAAGAGTAGCCCGTTTCCCGACGGTAACCATTTGAGCAGGTTGCTATTATAGACCACAAATCATTATACATTGCAATCACTGAACACAAAATGCTTACGAAGTGAGTGAAGCCAAGAGTTGGCAAATAGTTATACTGTTTGGCAAACTTTGAGAGTCTGTCCACACATCGAGCGGTCTTCGGAAGAATAATATTGAAGGCGTCCCGAATCTGAATGAGGTCTGTGTTGTCGCCCACATAACAACTGGTGGCTCCCAAATGGATGATTTTGGCCGCATTGGGACATTTGGAGGCGAACTCATTGAGGTGTGCCATCACGTCGTGTCGGGTCCTCTTCTCCTCGTCGTTGACAAACTCGAAGTCAATTGTTTGATAGTTTTGTTCCATTTCTTGGATTTGTTGGTCAGTGATCTCAATTCCCAATTGCTTCTGAGCCTTTGCCAGAATGATCCAGAGTTGTCTCCAAGTGGTAAACTTCTTCATATCACTGAAGTTGTAGTTCATGTCTTCGGAGGCATACCTCGAAGAAAGTGGTGACTGATATCTATTGTGACTCATGTCGACAATCGATTCGTTCAATGGATTTATGGTATAATTTGATGAAATCGTTGTCATTAAGTGCGAAACCATTTCAATGAGTGAACAAATCGTTTAAATTACTTGAATTACAAAAATTCAATGCATTTGACGACAACTATCTCTGAATTTATCGTAAAACTAAAACTGTTTTATCACTTGTTCTGAAATTCAAGGCTAATAAACATCTAATGATTCCAAAGTTTTTTAATTTCTTTTATAAAACAAATAACTTATGACTCAATTTCAGAAAATACAATACATTTGAGACAATAATTATTATTGTTATGAAATGTGAGCGCAAAACAGTGCAAACATTAGGGACCGAACACTCAATTCGCCGCTCATTTGCCGACACTTTTACTGACACTTCATATGGTTTTTGATAATTGAAATCAGTTTTAAATGTCTTTAATAGCAATTCATTTATTTTCACTGATAATCATTTGTGAATCTAATCTAAACGCTTGACTTAGAACTTCACTAAACGACATCAACAATCAGTTAACTAACAACTTGTAATTAAATAGTAAACACTTTGAACAGGAAGTTCGGGAGATCATTTTAACTTATATGGTTGGTTTCAGGGTAGAATTCTGAATTCAACGATGTAATTTTTAT
>JAQGCS010002110.1:0-10000 GCA_034702105.1 Fuscozetes fuscipes
GTGGGCGGGTAGAACGACAAAACTATATACTACATTCTTACTTTGTAAATGTAGTGAATAAAAAAAGTCTTCAGCATACCTTGGCAGTTCCCTGAAAATTTGGGTCAAAATTCGTGTTAAAGTGTTGACACATGCATTGGAAGTAACCGCTGGCTATTGTGTCAGTAAAAGGTATCCAAAACTAAATAGAGTGCAATAAAATGTCAAATAATGTATTTCTTCGTTAGAGTTCAGTCTTTTAGAAAAATTATTGAATTGACCGAAAAAAGAAAAACAAGAATTTTGATGAATTTCGATTCTTAACTTAACAAGGTTATTCTATTGAAAGCTGACATCTGTATGACAGATGATTGAAAGTATGTTTTCTAAACTTATCGCCGAAATTCATGAAAAAATGATTTTTATGAATTTAGTAAAATACAAGTTAATTAAACGACCTGCACATTTATTAAAATAATAATCTTTTTTCACTACATTTACAAAGTAAGAATGTAGTATATAGTTTTGTCGTTCTGCCCCGTTCTCTGTTTGATATTAAATGCTAAGAATGGTCCAAATTTCTCTCTATTGTAGTTTTTATTGAGATTTTTAAATTAATAAAATAATACTCATTTAAAAAATAATAACCCAATAGATTAAATGTCAATAGTTCAAAATACAGTCTTTTCCACCGTTTTGTCGCTCAAAGTTTATATTCAATGGGCAATGGGTCAGAGCGGGTGTTGTATGAGAGCTATAACTCTGCTTTAATGCTTAGGCATACTGTTAGCGCATTGATACTTAAAAAGTAAACACTGAAAGGGACTGAACGGTGTAAAAAGGGGACAGAACGCAGCAAAGAAAGGACTGAATATAAACTTTGAGGGACAAAACGGTGGAAAACACTGTAACTAATAAATAAAGTGAAATATTACTCAAGCACATAATTAAAACCCTGCATTTGAATTGCATAGGAATTTGTCGTTATTGCCCGTTGTGTAGCCTCTCTGTTGTGACGGTGATTCTAAATGAATGTTTTACTGCACAACAGGGAGGTTCGACTGTAATATAAATCAGTGGACTAATGATCATGCTCAAAATATATCTGGCTAAATGTCAAATCGATTATTTAAAAGACAAAATATAATGCATTCATTTGAATCGATTATTAATTCAGTAATTTTACTATAATTTGTGTCATTCGTTGGTTTTGTTAAATCGATTTTTGTGTCTTTTAATCATAAATAATATGAATAATATTTTTATTTAATGCCTATTCTCGGAAAGCGATCCAATCTTTAACCAAACTATTGCGCTACAAATGTTCCCAGTAAATTAATTTTATATTTAAAAGAAATGATGAGCAAGCATTTTTCTTTTTTAATAGGAAATAGTATCAATAGTTTGGAAGAACTCAAATTTGCATCTTCCTTGCTCATCCCTTGAATTTAAATGTTACTTGATTTTTTTAAATTGACTTCAAATTGAAGTTTTTTTTCTTTTTTTAAAAAAAAGATAAGATTTTCCTTAAAACTTAAATAAGTGTTCGAAAGACATAAATATAATAAAATATATTACTATAAGTGTTTGATATTTTTAAAAGTAATGAAAATTATCCGCAAAACTGAAATCGTCACTAATTTGTGTGTTGAGAGCGAACATTGATTTTGAAATATACGAAAATGTTCGGTAATTTAGAAAATTTTCTAATACATTAACTCCCAGACAATAGATTTGTTGAAATGAGTGCTCACATTAAATATATTTGAGTCACAGCAACAAAGAGTGAGCACAAGAAGTCTTGTTTTCGATTTACAATTGATTTGAAGCACAAATTTCTTACATATTTTGCACATCAATTCCAAATGAATTTCTTTTTCCTTTTTATTTGTTTCATTGAAGACAACAGCGTTTCGGCCCATTATTATCAGTAGTGGTTATAGGGAGGAGATGTCCGTCAATTCTCAAATCTCATGTGACAAATGAGCCATTTAGGTCCAGTCTCTAAACTTTTGTTAATATCTTTGTGTGTTTGCCATAAGGGAATACTTTTGGAGAGTTTTGAACACCACTGACGAGGAATACTGTGATTATCGATAGTTTTTAGAGTTTACAGGAATACCCATTCTTTTGCCTTTCATCCAAACTTTTCTTTAATGATATCGTTGTTAAGAATAAACTCGAAAAAGAAGCAAAAGTTTGGTTCTTATATTTGATAAAAAAAAGTCTCACATTTGATATTATCTCACTTTTTGTCCACAATTTTATATACCTTTTAAATAATGAGAATTCTTTGGAGCAGAAGATTCGATAAAATCCTTTTCCATTCTTTTATTAAAATTTATATATTCGTGGAATTTCTCAATTTTTTCCTAAAGCCTCTGATAAAAACCTTTAATTGGATTTGGCAAGATGGTTATGTGCTTGCAAGTATTTTCTCAACTAAATCATTCATTTCTGTATACCAGAAAAGAAATCTAATTTTCCAGATATTCATTAACTTATTAATTAAGAATCTATTCATTAAACAAAATTCCGTATATTTACATAACCCCAAGGTTACCTCCTAAGGCATTAAGGATGTGCAAGATGCAGATTCTAAGTAAATTTTGAAATAATTTTTGGCTTTATTAATCAATCAGTGTCAAGATAACTTTGTTAAATTTTACCGTTAAACTTGAACTGTGAACACGAATTTGATCTGAGTAGATACTGCTCTAGGAAGAGCTCTATATATTAAGCCCTGCGCTCAGATTCTGTTATTTTTATAAAAAATAATATTTATTCTACTAAAACATATTTAGAATGTTTATTCAATTATAGGAAAAATATAAAAACGATTCGCCGACAAAATGTTCGGCACTTAAAAAATGATTAATATTTAATACAAAAGTTTTGATCGAAATAAAAAATAATCTAATTATTAAGTCATGTAATTCATAACGACTTTAAATATTAATTATTTGTTGGCAACAGATTTCCATTTTATTTACTCTTGTGATTCATTTTTTCGATTTTGTTTTAAATAATTGAAAATTCAATCAAACAAATAAGTAATTAATTTTATCTTAAAATTTTCCATTATTTTTACAAAATGAGATATTTTGTTCTTATTTAATTATTTTAACTTAGCCTCTCAGAAATTGATTTGTTTGCATTCGTGCATATTCTTGCAAAACTATAAATCGCATTCAAACCACAATGTTTTATGCGAAAACAATCGATCTAGATCATTGATGTAGAAGAGTTTTCCATCAATTATTCACAGCTATTATATACAATTATTATATATAATTTACCTATAATTGACAAGATTATTATGAAAGAGATATTAGAAAGCTTGTTTAAATGTATACTTTATATGCGTTACACATAACGGTTCATAAATTTTTTCAGCCACGACCAGGCCTTTTCGATTCTGGGGGAATCCAACCTGGATTTCTTGGTCTTGAAGTTTACCCATTAATCCATGATTCTGGGCCATATTGTATTTTACTTAAAACTCTTTAAATATGCAATAAATATACTAAATAAAAGTAAATGTAGAGAAATAAGGCTAACCTAAGCTTAAATCCAGTTTTAATCTGAAAAAAGACAATTTCCTAAGCAAAATGACGAAAAAAGGCAGACAAAGCTCGGTTCCTATTTTTAGCCCGCTTTAGGGGCCCAACCAGGCCTTTTTGGTTTAGGGGGCTCTGAGCTGGCATCTTCTCCTTGATGATCCCTGAATTTAAGTGTCAGACAACTAATTGAATGAGTTTAGTGTACTTCAACTTATTTCAAGAGATATCTCGAGAGACAGTTAAAGAGCTGTCAAAACGATATTATTTCAAAATCATTTTGGAGTTCACTAAACTTTAATCTTGATCTTCATTACAACTCAACTTTTAGAGAACGAGTAGAATGTGATACAATGTATGAATGTCTGTATGTATGTATGAATGTCATTCTGGGCTTCAATTTCATTTTGTATGCTTTTGGGTGTATTTTGCGGTAATTTTCAAGTTGAGAAAGTACAAATCACAAATAAAATGCTTGAGATTCTGATTGGATAAACATGATAATTGTTAAATAATTCAATATTAATGGAGTTCATAAACCCAACAAAAATTTGAACTAATCAGTCTTAAGCATTATTCTCATTTTCTGGAATTTAATTGATGAATATTAAAAGTTAGTGAAAACGGACCTGACGCATTTATTTAATTAACATTAGACCATATACACTAAAAAGATTGACCCTGAATACTGTATATTGCCATAAGAGAACATTCCCATGCAGTTCTTTGCACTGATCATTATTTTGATTATTTACTCAGACTATTATTTTTCATAGGCTGGACACAACTCGAGACAACTATAGCCTAAAACAAGAGAATATCAGAGCAATAGTCCCATAATTGTTGGTTCGGAACCAAACGGTGAGAAGACAAACAAATTGATGGTTGAAATGATGATCATTCGAACAAATGATAGTTTCACAAAATCAAAGCAAACCTAAATAAGTTCAATATTGAAAAACTCTGTTTCTGTCAAACAACAAATCAATAGCCAGAGTGAAGATCACACTCCTCTCTACTCCTAGTATTTCATTCATTCCTATTCTATTCGATTGGATTTGGTATCTAACAAATGGTGTCTGAATAAAAACGGACAGAACTCGTCTGAATAATATCTGCAATTCTATTATTACAAATAATTTGAGCAAATCTTATTGGCCACTGAAAGCGCTGGTAATCTTTACTTGGCCTATTAGATTTTTTTTTATTTTGTGCTGATAGAGAATATGTGATCTGATTTATGAGTTTCTTTTTTCAAATTATTGCCAAAAAGCACTGATTGGGTCAGACTTTGATTGAAATTCTGGTCAATTCAGCTAAAAATGAAAATTTGACTGAAATGAGCCAATTGTCGAACAGCACTGAAAATACAATATACTTAATATACACGGATCAGGACCTGAATCTGGAAGCGCTAGAAATGACAACTGAGCTGTCGAGTGGTGTAATATATTTAAATAACAGCAGTAGTGAAGGACTGGATTTGACAGTTGGCTCTGAGGAGAGTGAAAGTGTTACTCCATTTGGTGTTCAAATCCTAATGTGTTTGATGTATATAACCATATCTCTGGCGGCCATTGGCGGCAATGGAGTCGTTATTTACTTAATAGTCGCCTACAAAAGGATGAGAACAGTGACCAACTTTTTCATAATGAACTTAGCGATAGGCGATCTCCTTATGGCCTGTCTTTGCATTCCGTTCACATTTGTCTCGAATCTGATTCTACAGCACTGGCCTTTCGGCTCAATCATGTGTCTGGTGGTGTCATACGCACAGGCCGTGTCTGTCTTCATCAGCGCCTACACATTGATAGCAATTAGTATCGACCGATACATCGCAATAATCTATCCATTGAGACCACGAATGAGTAAATTACAGTCCAAGATCATCATATTTGTCATATGGATTGTGGCACTGCTCACACCATTGCCCAGTGCTCTACTATCAAAATTAGTTCCGATACTCCAGGATTTGAATAGCACTGAACTAATTGTAGAGCCAAACCAACTCTACCAGTGCACAGAAGTATGGCCTCGAGAAGACTATCGGTACTATTACTCAATGTTATTAATGATACTGCAATATGCGTTCCCCTTCTCGGCACTCACATTCACATATTCACGAATAGGTAAGTGTTTCGCTATTATTCTTATTATTCTTTGTCTCTACTCTTCTGAAACACTCTTCTGAGCGAAAACTCATCTCTTATTCATTTATCATTTGATTTGAGTGAACCAAAAAAAATAAGAGAAAAACATTTATACAAAATCTTTATTCAATTCATAAAACGATAAATTTTTATTTTCTTAAGCGGTCGTTGTTTGGGGTAAAAGACCTCCCGGAGAGGCAGAGGACCAAAGGGACGCTCGAATGGCTGCTTCCAAACGAAAGGTCATTAAATATTTTATTGACTTTTTTGTTGAATTTACACAAAATTTATCAAAAAATGCAAATTTGATTCAATAAATCCGATACAAAACAGAAATTTTATGAAAATTATTCATTGACTCCAGAATTTCGAAGCAATTGAATGAATTTCAATGAACTTCTACTGAAGCACAGAATAAGAAGTTTTTGACTTCTGATAAATAAAATATTGAAGACTCAAAATAAATGTTCACAAAATTATGTAAAGATTTTCAAAATTAAATTGTAGGTTATATCTGCAGGTTATGTTATATTCTATTCTCAAAGCGGTAGTGAAGCCAATTATATGTATTTTCAAACGATTCTTTAGAAAGACTTTTCAAAATTGGCTGAAAATGGATTTGAACATTTTCTTCAATTAGTTTCTAATTAACCTTGGTGATTTCATTTTTGAGAGGAAATCAGTTTATATAATAAGCTATTACTCTAAAAATAGTTGAAAATGTTTAAAAATAAATTTCAAATAATGGTTATTATTATTCATATTTTGTAAAAATTTATTCAAAGAAAAACTCTAAGAATTTGAGTGAAAAGAAAAAAAATTCAAATTTCAATATTTGAAAGAAATCTTTCAATCGGTTCAAAAATAACTCAAAAAACAGTTTCTAATTCTAATTTTTAACAGTTGATGGAGCATTTGCTTTTCATAGCGAATAAATCGAATTCAATTTACAAAAACATTCCCAATACTTGATATTTGGTGGCTATTATCAAATCCTAATATCATTAAAATAGATCAATATTTGCTGAATTCTTGGTACATATTTTAACGAATATTGCTTTTGGTTTAATTAGTTTTAGTGCTGAAAATATTTTCTTAATATTTGGCATTTCTTTTGGTTTATTATTGGAAAAGTTGTTCCACTAGTCTGTGAATTACATCGAATTAAATAATAAAAAAATCTTTTCAAATATCCGTTGCCTTAAATGTCATAATACTTCAGAAGACAAGGGGGGAAAACACATGTCTTTTGAAAATTCTTATCAAAGCACTTTTTCCAGAAAAGAATTTGGCAAGAATACTTCAGTTAAATCCCTAAATAATTAGATACCTTTTTCATAATTTATCGAAATAATTACAACTTAAACTACTTACAAAATTTTCCAAGTTCAATTATTTAAATTATATTAAATTTGTTAATACTCTAAATCAATCTAAATTCAACTTCTATATTATAATCAAATCTAATGAATTGACAAGTTCAAATGTTAAATTGATATAATTCAGATATAGATCAATGTTTGTGCAGGTTATGCAATACTTGTGCAAACATTGATTTGCTCTGAATTATTTTGACTCATGGGAATGGAAAACATTAAGTTTGAAAAATTTACGCTTTAATAACGCGCTGTAGGTGTATGAGTGTCTGATGTAGGTGCATTTTATTAAAATTTGGTCGCTATTGAGAAATCAGTCCCCAAATGAATAGTTTGCTTGCTTATTATTATATCAGCTAAAAAGGACTATAAAGAAAGAATGTGTTAAATAGAAAGTGGACAGTCTATTTTCTAAACAATAGACTTATCTGTTTCTGAAATGTCTATTTATATACATCATACTAAAAATTGGTGTACATGTTCATTTCAAAAATTATATTCAAATCTAGTAATGGGTTCGAAATTAGTAACAAAGTTATATTGTTTATATAAGACCGCCCTGTCCCTTTTCTATTTAACACATACGATAGACATAAAAGTACGTCAATACAGTGATATGTAACTGACGCATACAATCAAGAACAGTACAGTTGACTCTGAAATGAAGTATAGTTTGTTGTCAATAATTAATTTGTTATTAAGTGTTATTCATTGACATTTCATATAATTAATGTAAGTGTTTGATTACCCGTTCTGCGCAACCCTGTCCAATATTAAGAGAAATCAAGTAAATTCTCGTTGCATAAGGCCATTTATTTTCGTATGTTTCTGGGTCTTTTTACTATTACCGTATTACCGCAGAAATAGCAGCATGCCGATGTAATTCCAGGTTGATGATACTGCCGATATACCCGGGTTTAAATGGCATGCCGATAAAAATGAATAAATTTGAATAATTTTTAATATTAATTAGTTTACATCACAAATGAATGTAAACTAGTAGTGTTTGGAGATTATAAATTCTTTTGAGAATTAAGTGCCATATTTCTTTCAGTTTAACACTAATTTAACTTTATTTGAGTTTTAAAAGTTAAAATAGAAAGCTCGATTTGTTTTAATGACAAGACATCAATAAATACAAGAAAGTCATATATAATTGATTATTAACCTCACTTTTACCGACATGCCGGTATAGACACCCTACCCCTCCCCCTTGGGCATCCCTGATTATAGCACCTATACTTGTATGTTGACTACACAAATACTGTACTGTATAGAAAGTACACTCTCCCCTCCTTAATGAATGTGTCTTTTAATTCTGATTAAACAAATTGGTTTATGAATCGATTGTACTAGTACACTTTATAGTGCAATTTTTGATGATAGACCACTTTTAAACTGATAGTTTTCCTCTGTTGAAGTTTCTGATGTACATCATTGACATCACTGCTTACGCTCAGAATCACATAAATTGATTTGAGTAACAGCTGTGTCTTTTATCGACTGTTCTCGGTTCAAAACAAACAGATTATATTAATAACTGGATTAAATGAGAATCAATTTCCTTAAGAGAAGACCGGGATTTGATCAGTTTGTACTTAGAAACCACCAAAAATAGAGAGATTCAGCACTAGTTTTTGTGGTATCTTACACATTTTGCAAAGATCATTACACTGTAATTATTTGAATTAACGTATTTTGCTTTAAAATTATCAGAATTTACAATTTGTGTTACATGAGAGACATTCCAAATTGTTCTTGATACTAATTAAATTAATTTATATAAGTTCAAATTAATCAACAATAATATGCGCAACAAAAGTAGAAATAAAGTGTTATGTTATGTTCTCTTTTATTAAGTGAAAGTGTTTTACTTCCACTCAAATAATATGTAAAGAATTCTATTCTTTCGGTTTAAATAAGAAAAAGCAAAACATTTTTGCCGATCATTCGTATAAAATGTTTTATTGAGTATAAAAAGAAATTCCGCGATTTGTTCACACAATTGTCAATTTGTAAGCGGATGTGTTTAAGCCCTTTTGATTCATCTTGTTTTTTATCCAAAGATCTCAAAAGCAATTTATTATGAAATTTGATAAACGAAGCAAATAAGTTTCGTAAATCAATAACTTATTAGAAAATTTGCAGGTTGAAAGCCCTTTACAAAGCCAAATCTAGACCTGGATCCTAGGTTAATCTTATTGAAGTTATAATGAAGTTTCACTATTAACATACCGTTCCACTAACTTAACTCAATTCAATTAAAGTTGTGTTACAAACAATTTGATGAAATTTTGGTAAAGAAATGATCGAAAAAGTTTTGATAGTTTTGTTCACTAATTCCAATGGAAATGAACTGAACTACAAGTGTCTGATCAGCCATTAATCGGCTTTTCCTCCACTTCTTTATCTGTTTGAAGCGATTCTTTCGATGAGTTGTTTTCACTTTTCTGTTAAAATACTTTAATGAATCGTACGATCACTGGATTAGAAATTCAACGCAATTCTGTGCAAAGTTTACAAACACACCAAAACCCTATCCCTAATAATTATTAACTATTCATTTATTCAATTCTTCTTTAAAAATATAAACACAATTTTTTTTCTTCAGAATTTAAAACACTTCAGAATTATTGATGAATTATTTGCACAAATGTTTTGTTTAAAAATTCGAAATCAATCTAATATCAATTTAAACTGATAGATGATCAAGATGATGATTACATGTGTGGCTACTTTCACTCTCTGTTGGCTACCTTTCAACATATTGATAGTAGTGGGCGACGAATACAAAGAGATCTGGCACTACAAAGACATCAGTTACGTTTGGTTCGCCTGTCACTGGCTCTCAATGTCTCAGTCAGTCTCTAATTATAATAAATATTTAATTTGAAGCAAAAGTTTGTTAATTTTGCCTAAACTGTCACAAACACTA
>JAQGCS010002111.1:0-11136 GCA_034702105.1 Fuscozetes fuscipes
AATCCTTTAGTTAAACAAAAGATAAGGGATTATAAGGTTTGGTATTTTGAGATTTTGGTATTTTGAGACGTCACCATAAAGGGGTACATTCTCTTTCAGTACCACATTGCTTATTTCATTTTATGAAGAAGCAATATAATCTTACTTTCTAGTATATAAGTTTACTTTGCTGGAATACTATGTAAGTCGATTATTTAGTGGGAGTCATATATTTTTACAATTAGTGTGTTTTCTAAGTTTGAAAGAAAACAATTAAATAGATGACAATATTTTTAAAAATTCACAAATAAATTAATTGATCTCATTTTTTTATTCCACAAAAGAACTCTTCTGTTCCCATAATGAATGACATTCGGAGTGTTCATGTATTTCATTTAATAAAGAAGCAATGGTAATTTTCACAGAATTTTTTTTAGTGCGATAACAAAGTCTGTACATACAGTCTGTATTACTTGTATGTCATAATAGGGAAAGTCTTTTCCGGTCATAGAATTTGCATTCATTTTACGTTCAGTGGTTTATCTCATTGGGAAAGGAAGCGATCGTTCATTTTTTAGACAAAATATGTTTTCTAACATATATTTAAAAACATTTGACTGAATTTTTTTAACTTTGATTTTTACACAAAATTACAATATTTTTGTAGCGAACATAGTATTGAAATACTCTCTCTTTTTATTGTAAAAAAGTGTGATTCAATTTTATAATTATATGAATCGTGATTCAAAATATTGTGTTCAGAAACGTATGCATTAGTATTTCAAACACAAAACAGAGTCGTTTCACTCGAATAAACAAATTTATTTCTAATTAGTTATTCGAATTAGTTTTTGTTGTTATTGACAATAATAACTTATTGTGGATCTTCGCTTTCAATTATACATGTATAAATATAGCCTAGCACACAACACATACAACACCAAAAAGTTCTTTAAACTCATTTTTGTTTACTTCTTCGTCAAAGCAATCAATCGATAAATCATTTTTACTTCATTTTGTCAAACATGGAGTCTATGCATCCAATGACTTAAATCCGCAGTTTGTTATTCTAGAGTCGATACACTCACTTACAAATTAATCACTATTTTGGCAAATTTTTATATAAAATGGTGACTTTCGTTTACCTCTTCCACCTGACTCCTAGCACTTGAGGAAAATTTTGTTTGTCTAACCTTGTGAAGTCAATGAGCTTGTGAATTTTGCCATCTCATGAACTCTAAGTAAATGATTGAATCAAATGTTATAGAATACATATTTGACTAAATTTTAGATTTCGATTCAAAGGTTAGTTTCTAGAGTAGAGTAATCAATGGTGCTAGATGAAATGAAATGGACTTTAAATTGTTCATTTAAGAGTTAATGTAATTTAATTGCATGACTCTCAGCAAGAACTTTGAAATATAATTGTCCAAGGCTATGCACAAACGTCTCACAAACAAAACTTATGCTCGAATCGACTTTAAACCTATCAAAGAGACCTAATGTTAAGTTCTCACAGCATTAGAGCCTTTCATTAAGAAGTTGTTCGCCAATACATTTCCGCTCAACTCATTCACAATTATATGACCACTCTTTTCAATGCTTTAAATATAATTCTTTTGTTCGTCGGTTTGGACACTGCTTTCAATGAATACAATCTTTTCTTCACATTTTGTTTTTAATCCAAATCGTAGTAAAAACTATAGAAAATATAATTACATAATTGTTTAGCTTTCAATTCAATCATAAATTTCATTCTAAGTTCTAGAAAAATAAAATCGTGTTTAGCCTAGTTTATCCACAAAAGTGCACTGTTGACTTGGATAAGCTTTAGGAAAATATAATGAATTTTATTGATGATATGAACAGACATATTGATCAGTGCTGTTGATGTCAGCCTTTTTACCTCCAAATAATCGAATCGGTGGGCGTTTTATGCATCAGTTGTATAGCCATTAATGTATGCAAACATATTGTGTTTATATGCATTCCCCAACAGCTGCACACACACCGTGACAACACACACGACACTCATTTCGATTGATTTTCCACATCAATACTATCATATAAAGAACGAGAGGATACCCCACTTCCCCCTCACAACTATCACATCTATGCTTTTGTTTTTCATTTGAGACAATGACCGCTTCAATCGCATATTTTGAGGTCTACTCTACTGATTTAGCCCTAACTTTGTTGGCTTATATTATATTTTCATTATTCTATTCTATTGTGTCGGAAAACATGTTAATTGAAAAATGGTATATTCGTTAAAACTCCCTTGGTAAACATAAGAATGAGAGATGTGAATTAATCATTTGATTTGCATTATATTAAATTTTGTTTGCTTTCAAATTTTGTTGCCTTACTATTAAAGTTTCAAAAGTTATTTAAATTACTGCCAAAACACTGCAATAAAGAAGAATTTAATATCGATTTTGAAGATATTTCACAACTATTTTGCGAAATAATGACAGAAAAGCGATGATTCTATGATCTCTTGTGTCTGAAATGTAAATAACTGATCGCCTGTTAATTGCGTGAAGAGATTCCGAATCAGTTTGTTTGTCGACAGTCCTCATGACCTCAATTGCTGTACAAAAGCTATTATATTATATCAGACGAAGAAATGAATCCAATTATTAAAAAATAAATTACTTTGATTTTAAAAAATTAGTTTTCATTTAATGGAACACATTATGGGAAAGTTGTAATGCAGTCAACTCTTGCATCTAATTTGACCTTACAAACATTTTAGGTCACCCTTCAATTTAACCGTTAATAAGCAAATTCATAATCATATGAATCCATTTTATTTTTGATTAGTGATAGTCAATGAGTGTCGATATTCCTAAATAGCCATGCTAAATGTCTTCTAACGAATAAACAAGCAAAGTCGTATAACTCGGACTTAGAAAAATTCTAAAACTATAACACAGAGAAACTAATGGTCGGATTTTACTTAAAATCTTCTACGTTCTGTTTTGCTTGATCGAAAAATACCTAAGCCAGATGAAACCAGATAAAGGTTACATTGCTATTCTCGGAATTTAATAATAATAATAATAGCTTTATTTAGCTTCACAAGAAATGAAAATACATAACACGTAGTATTCATATTATAAATGGATATTCAAATTATGTAAAAAACTATCAAAATTTTTTGTTATTTCGTATATCTTGAAAAACAGTTCAGTAAGATCATTTTTATGTTCATATACAACGAAGAAGATATAAGCTTCTTTAGCAAACTACCCAAACAGAAATTTTCCTAGATCATTTTAATTTATATGAATGATTTCAGATTATAATTTTAAATTCAACCATGAAATTTTTATTTGCGAATGGCCATATCCAACCCAGACAATGATCACTCAAAAAAGTTAAGAAATGCTTTCATTTTCTACTTTAGTGTTCAATTGATATAAAGATTAACTCCAGGGATGGCCAGGCTTTTCGAAAATTCTTGCATTTAAACAACTGTAAAATTATGATTATATTTTACCCCTGATTTTATTGTCACTTTATTTTTAAACTAATCATAACCTAAGGTTATTGCTTATAATATAGAGGTCAGCACATGTACAAACCGATAACCAATCAGAACATACACCGAAATAAACATACAGACTTTTTTCTCCAACTTTTCAAATATAAAAAGAGTATTACCATCTCTTCTTTTAAAAGAGATCTAAAGTCCCATTCAATGTGAATGCAATGAAAGCGTTGTGTATTTAATAAATTAAATTTTAATATTTTGCTTCTCATATGATTCTAAATCGAAAGCTTTATTTAACTGAATTCAGGTGATTGTACTTTTAGATAGCATTTGGTAATCACTTATATAGTCTATAAATGCAGCTATAATTGGCATTTCGGGCGGTTTCAGTCACTATTGCACCTCTGAAACTCTGGTCTCAGAATCCATTTCTGCTGTCGGATCAATTCTACTAAGTTGAAATTTAGACCGAAAATTAATTTTAAATATCACTTCATTTATTTGAATTTAAAGTAAACAAAATTTGTTTGAAAGCAATTTTTCGAAATCATAATAAATTGCTGTATAAAAGGGTGGATAGAAATGTCGTTTCTGAGAATTCACAACAATTTCCGGTAGGTTTGGCTGCCCTTTGAATCTGCTCCGAGCACTTCTCAAATATTTGAGGTTTTGTTTGATTTTATTCAATAGAAGACCAAATTTTATTATTCTTTTATGAATTTTCTCCCCTCCCCTTCCCTCCCTCCCTCTTCCTCGAAATATAAATTTTACAATAAAACTCTTCATTAAGTATCTTTTAAGTTCAAATTTAAAATAAGATTTTTCTATTGAAATAATGTAATATTTGTGTATATTTCATGGATTAAAATGTAGAAAACTGAATCTAAAAATGTTTTCAAAGTCCCCGAGTTATCGATTATTTTTAAAGTGCACTCAATCTAATTGATATTTTCAAGTTTAATTTATTGTTAATAAATTCCAATTATTATATAACTGCTTTAATTTCTATTGCAATCTAAAAGATGTAAAATTCAACTTAAATCTAAAAAGCGTTCATCGATTCCAATAAATCAATGACATAATTATTTAAAAGTTTGTTCAGTTCCCAAGAGATATTTGGTTAGACTATTAGGCCATGAGCAAATGTGAGATTAATTCCAATTTCCGACATTTTAATTGAGTGATATTTTAATGGCCTTTAATTGGTTTTCATTTCTGTGAATTTCATAATTAGAGTCACCAATAAAACGAAGATTTCTTTTCGTCGAAACTAAACCTAAAACTAATGAAATCTAAAATTTGATCGATTAATACAAACTAATTAATCGAATCATAAATTTGTTATTGCATTTGATATTCAGTTTTTATTTCGATTAATTTGTAAAATCATTAATTGTCTGATTTTGTACTTGCCCCATTATCGGTTCAAAGAAATATTTTAAGGCTTTTTTTGATGAGGGTATTGATGAATGAGTGTTAACCTCGAGCAAATGGTAGTAATGCCCAATTAGCTGCACTCGCTTTAATCAGAGCAAAAGAAATTATTTTGTTTATTTGATTCACTGAAAAATAGTTGATTAAAGTGATTGTTTTGTGGCTTAAATAAATATATTGTTCAAAACAAACACGATGTTTGTTTTTATTAACTTTTTATTAAATGATAAGAATGTATGAAACCTTTTAAAACTTAACCCAAATATTATTCACAATCTTTAAGATGTATTTCTAATATTGTTTATAATTATTATAATAATCGTTATAACACCCAAGTGACTAAACTTACAATGATTAATAGAATCAATTATTAAAGAAATCACCATGCAATCATCTAAAATCTAGATTCTTTATCAAAAATTGTTTATTAATTTGTTTGCCAAGAGCACATTTCCATTAATTTAATTTTGATATCCAAACAATTCAATTAATACCTATTTATAGCATTAAATTTATATTTATTTATTAAATTTATTTGTAAGGTCTCATTTTTGAAGTTAACAATGATAACTTATCACTAAACATATTGAATTTGTGCGGGTTAAAATGAAAATGATAGCATTCTATTATTGTTGCCTCATATTGACTGCTATCGAATAAATTGTTTCGTCTTAATAATAATAATGAATTTCAGAATAATTGTAATTATTGTCTAAATAATAGTAAAATCTATTTTAAATTTTCTTTTTATTCAAAAACAGGTCAATTCATTCCAAGAAGAAAAGTGTACTCAAAAAGAGATTAAAGATTACAGTGAACTCAGTTCTGGCATTTTCTTGAATAAAGTTTGGCTCCAAATGTAAGCATTTTTTTCTTTTAATTGATTTTTGAGAAAATTTCAATTTATATGAAGTAATATTCGGCAGACTTTTCTAATTATTATTATTGAGAATCGCATTAATTATTTGCACTCATTTCACAAATTATTCATAAGAATTGCTTCTAATTATTATTTTTCAAGAGTTGATTAGTTTTCAGTCATTATTGTTATACAGTTTGAGAATTTCTAACTAAATGCTGCCTAACCCTACAGTGACCCTCAGCCCCCATTCCAATGCCTTACGAATGGAGCCGACGACACAAGCAGTCGAATCAGGCATTTAAGTGGACTTCTCAATAATATTAAAGCCTTTTATGAAAGCATTTTAGGCCAAACTTTGGTCTTAAGACTTCCGGATGTAATAAAAATCGCATCGAATTCAAGCGATGAGTCGTCGAGTTGTGATGAAATGCGAGTTCTATTGCTTTTACTCCTCGGGTGTGCCGTTCAGTGCGAACGCAAAGAGCACTTCATAGAAGGCATCAAACAATTGGATATTTGCGTTCAGCACTCGATTGTCGAATGCATACAACAGATTACTCACAATCCAGAGTCTGTTTGGCTCAACACTGAGTGGAATGTATTGCCTGAAGACGAACTCGAAAGACAACGATTGTATTCATTTTTGGTTCAACACATCAATAGACTCGTCAAAGAGAGGGACGAATTGTTTAATCGAATCATTGATTTGGACTCTATTTGTCCAAACGATTCGAGTGATAGCTCTAATTCGCTCTTCATTTCTAGTCCTCACATAACGAATAGTGTCGGCGAACAAAAGTCACATAATTTGGTGGAGTTGGCAGACGTCAGGTCCAAACTCAGACGAGTCCAACAGGAACTCGAAGAAAAAAATGAAGTCGTCTCAGAACTCAAAGAGATTTTGGAACAAAACAAAGAGTCGTGTAATAAACTCAGACACGACAACCTTGAGCTCATTCAAGAGGCCCGATCTGCCAAAGCTTATCGGGATGAGATCGATATTCTCAACGAAAGGGTCGGAAAAGTAGACCGACTCGAGAATGAGGTTCAAAGATATAGAGACAAAATGAATGAATTGGACTTTTATAAGTCCAGAGTCGAAGAACTGAGAGAAGACAACCGCATTCTAAGTGAAACCAAATCTATGCTCGAGGAACAACTCGAAGTCAGTAGGAAGAGAGCCGACCAATTGCCAGAATTAGAGGCCCAGATATTAAAGCTGAGCGCTTACACTAATGAACTGAAAATCCAAAAGGATTTGGACAGAAGTCAAATCGAAACTCTTGTCGAAGAAATAACTCATCTGAGGTTAGATAAGAAATCAAATGCTGAAGAATTAACGAAAGTTCAGTCAGAGTTGACTCATCTTAAGTGTCAAATGAAAATTGATTTATTACAACAGAACGGAGAGGGAAATCTCTTCGATCAGATCAATAACGACGCTTCCAAACGGGTTCTCAAACTTGAATTAGAGAACCAAAGACTCCAATCATTAGTTGAGAATATTAAGAACAACCGAACCTTTAATCTGAGCACATCCTTTGTCAACGACAATCATAATGAAAACTTTTATAATCGAATTAATGGCGACGATATTCCAAATGGCAATTATACTGACGACATGTTATCTCCCGGTGACGTCAGTATGACCAGCGATTCGGCGTCACTTTCGATGTCCACTGACTTGAACGCAACTTCTCACGAAGAACTCCAACAAATGAACGATAAAATTGAAAGCAAAGGCAACAAATGCTCAGACAATCACATAATGAGTGACAAAATCACTAAATTAGAGGAAGAAAACAAAAGCCTTAATGAAGAGCACAAAAGACTTCAAACAGAATACAAAATGTTGCAAAACATTTACAAAAAGCTCAGAACTGAAAACAATGACTTGAAGTTAAAACACACAGAACTTCAGGGCGAGACTGCAGAGTGTAGGGACAAAATGGCATTACTGGACGTGGAAGTGTCAAAACTGGCCAACTATTGCGAAATGGTTGCGCTCACCAACAACTCCATTGAGTCTCAACGGAAGCGACTCATAAACAATATATCGAACCTTTTGAGTCAATACCACGAATTACTTTCACAAATCGGTGGCGACACTGAAAAACTCATTTCAGACAAAATGCATGACTTGAGTGCCAAAAAGGAGAGACTCGAAAAAATGATCAAAGAATATGACGTCACTCTCGAGAAGAAGAAAGTAGCCGTCAATCACAATGTGGTCAGACGTATACACCGCTCGTCTACTGATCTTTGCTTAACTAAAAATCAGAACAATAGTCTTAGAGAGCGGTCAAAAGATAGAAATTCTGCGCCAATCGATAACTTAATTGACGAAGCAATTTATGGCCGTATTTGGGAGGCAGAGACTCCACCCATTCCGTCCAATACAGCAATTTTGCGTCCATTCCGTAATACGAGTTCATCGTCGCTTACATCAGAACAAAGAATTCCTAAATCTCAAGAAGTTATTAAACAATTGAATAGCGATTCCATAAATGAGGTCTGAATTCTAATTAATATTTTGTCCCATTTTCTTATTATTTATTTCGATCTTATTATTAGTTTAATATATTTTTTGAATTAATTCTTAATTAAATCAAATATTCAGATAAAGGAAGAGATAACAAAGTCTGATAATACGTGTGCGATAAGTCCAGTGCCGCCTCCTCGACCTCCGCCTCGAGTATCGACAACCATCGAGAATAAGATACACTTAAGTGTAATTACGAGTCCGACCCGCTCTCCACTTAATACCGGTTCGACTTCATGCGAAACCACACCAATGGGTAGCAGTCGAGCTAATGGACAGCCATTCAATAATTTTACTAGAGGAACATTTAAAAGCAATAGCATTAATTATGGCAGTCCTATCCGAAGTCAACAGCAGCCATTCAAGAATGGTATTCATCACATTCATCACTTCCATCACATTCATCCACATTCGGCGTCGCCTTCGCTCAACTCTGACTCTTCTTTGACACCATTAGAAGATTCAGAGCTGAGCGACAGTGCAGTCAATAACCATAGATCTCGTAATTTAAATAATGTGAATAATTCAGATGCTGTCACTGTCAACAGTAATGCCACTAATTCTGTTTGGTATGAATATGGCTGCGTTTGACCGTTGATACCACTGTTTGCCACAATTGGCCGCTCATTCGATTCTCTTCCAGATTTTACACAATTATTGTTATTCTGTTCGCAATTCTTATTATTCTGTTCTCATTCTTATATTGCAATTCATTAAATATTTACTAAAACGTAGATCTTATTGATTAGATTCCGTCCAACAATACATTTATCACTCGATTGTATCTCAGGAATGAACTAAACTTTCTCTTTAAAGCTTACTTTTGGCCATTTTTTCAATATATCAGACAAGAATCAGCTTGTTACATCTCTGTATTTCTCTTCATTTGATCTAACAGGTAGATCTAATTGATAGGACTGTGTTAGCGCTCACTCTGTGCCCATTTCTTATACATGATTTTTAAAATCAAGAGCTATGGAATGCAAGGACTGCCATATTAGCAGTTTATATACAGCAGTGTATAATCAGAAATATAATTTATTTTAAAATAATAATCTTGATGAATTAATAATTATTACATTGAAATAGTTAATCAAAGTTTATAACAACAATTCTCCTTGAACATTAGACTTATCTCAGCGTATATTATGCTTACAATTATAGTATTGATAGTTAAGTATCAATAATTTAATTCAATTTGCAATACAGTAAACAAATGAATGCAAAAACTCTTAAACTGCGACCAACTCTTCGAATACAACTTAAAATATGATATAAGGGCTTAAAAGTATTAAATAGTATTATATCTGCATTTAATTGTATTATTGCGCATAACGTTATAGAAAACGATTTTCAATTCAATTGAATTATCTGTGATGTGATTGTTTGTTGACAAATGATATAAATGATTTCACTTATATTTTTTAATCTAAGCCTAGACTTTAGTTTAGCTTCAAATCAGTTCAAACTATTCAAAGGCTAAAAATTTTAGATTTTATATAGAATATAATCAAATGAGTGCCCAATCTGTACCTTAACTTCAATTAAACCGTAGTATATATATAGTATATATATATATATGTATATAATATTAAATTATAAGATAATGTTTTAATTTATTAATTGATAATAAAGATTATAACTATTATTCAATCACTGAATTATATAATAAAATTACATTAATTTTACGTAAACTCTTTGAAACCTTTGAAATCTGTATATAATAATCAAATGTCAAAATCGAGTAAATCAAAGAATCGCTTATTTTCGGTAATATATGTAAACTGTTTTATTATTTTGAAAGTGTTTTAAAATTGCGGTAATTATTCTGAATCTCATTAATACTGATTTGATTAATACGGAAAACGTTTAGAATTTAACGGAAACATGTGATTAAAATAATTATTGCGCTTGCTGCAATTCACAGAGTATTGAATAGAAGAGTCTGTAATTGATTAGAAAATCGATTAGAAGTTTATAAGCTTTGATGACTTCAGGCATTTGGTGGAAAGGGTTGATTTCCTGCTGTTTGCCAACTGATTCGCTAATGCGAACCAATTGCGGACTACAGCCCCCACTTTGGACCCAACAATAATACCAAAAAGAATTTTAGATTTAGGCGAACAGGGATTTGCGAGTTTCGCATCAGTAAAACCGTTTTGTGCGGGTTTTCAATGCATAACATTTAAGTTTATGCAAAAGACATTATTCGGTGCAAATCCATTCCATTAATTCAATTTGAAAGCTGTTTACTGCAGCCACTCGTCTCGTTCAAGATTCAAGCAGGACGTGCCACCGGCATACTTGTTCTCCTTTACTGTCTCTCATGTCATTCCAATGCGACAGTTCTTCATCACCGCTGCTATTATACCCCAAAGAGAACCATCCAATCATTTCCTTTCTTTTCATACTTCTCTTGTTATAAACCGAAACCATAAGAGTGACGTCCGGTAATTGAAATAATGCGATCTGTGGGCCATTCATTCACAAACATTACATACAATTCTCTCTAATATTATATATTTATTAATTTTTAAAATTAATTAAATTACTTTTTATTACTAATTTAAGAAATGTCAATTTTTGCTTCATTTACTAACAGATATTCAACTGAGTAAAGGGGCTTTTTATGGGCTGGGACTTTTTTGCACGGCTGCACGGTTACACGGCTGCACGGATTGATAAGGTTGATTGACTTATTACCCCCCTAGAATTTTTAAAAATTTATTATAGGTATACCCTTAGCCGAGCGAATTAAATAATTATTATTTATTTAATTATTAAATAAATGAAATTAATAAATCACTAAAATTTAAAAAT
>JAQGCS010002112.1:0-11134 GCA_034702105.1 Fuscozetes fuscipes
AGCCATTTTTGATGGAGATTTCATTTGGATGTAAATGTAGTGGGAATTAGGTTTGATCCGAACTTGTTTTGTTATGCGACCTGGGTCGATTATCCGCATGTTTTCATTAGAGTTCTAAAAATTAGTAAATTTCTACTTAATAATTGAACAAGGTTTAACTATTTCACCAATTCGACATTTTTAAATTACTAAAACAACCAATAAAGTTAAAAAATTTCTTTATTAAATTTGATAGATGAATTTCATTTTCAGCATAACTGAAAGGATGTCGTATGGGAACTTGTCAGAAAATTTTAAAACCTATTATTTTATCCAATTTTTTCCACTATTTATCTGAAATTTAAACTCGAACCAGAAACTTACTCTATCAAAAATATTTCCACCTCTAATATTTTATTGCACTTATAAAAAATGATTATTGCCAAGGTGCACATGTAAAGGCTTAAAGGTTCAAAAAACAGATTTTAGCTTACATAGAAACTATAATATTTTATTGTACTTATAAAAAATGATTATTGCCAAGGTGCACATGTAAAGGCTTAAAGGTTCAAAAAGTAGATTTTAGCTTATATAAAGACTACAATATTTTATAACTCATTCGAACCGATATTTTATAGATTTTGCAATAGTTCGCCAACATTTCAAAATTGATAAATGTGTCATGTTGAGTTTGTGTAAAGACTTTGTTGAAAAAGTTGGAAAAACTCTAAAGAGTTATTTTATTTCAAGAGATTATCCATCACATTCATATTTCGGTCTATTCTTTACTGAAGATGGCACTGTGTATGGGAATGGGGTCAATGGTCGTGGTCAATTAGGTTTTGGCCACAATAAAGATGTTAACGATTTTCAACTCATTGATGGACTGAACAAGCTGAATGTTATCGATATTTATGAAGGGAATTGTTGCATGTTTGCTCGTATTCAAATTGAAACAGATATGTATTCTATCTATGGATGGGGTGGAAACAAATGGGGACAGTTGGGTATCGATGTCCAAAGTGGTTGGGATGAGTATTTGAAACCACAAAGAATTGAATACTTCGAAACAATGGTAATAGCTCACATATCATGTGGTGATATGCATAACCTCGCGCTCACATCAGAGGGCAAAGTGTTTGGTTGGGGTGAAAACAGCTCTTCCCAGTTATGCCAGTCATCAGACAAATTGTATTTTATGAAACCTATTCCTATAGAATTTCCTGACTCAGATCAACCAATAATTATAGATATTTATTGCAATTCAAATAATTCATTTGCTATTTCAAAAGATGCCCAGGTCTATTTTTGGGGTTATAACTTATGGTTTGATAATTTTCCTTGTCAAATTCGATCTCCCCGTTTAATTGTTTATATTAGTGCAGATAAAATAGTATGCTATAAGAAATTTATCTATTTCATTAAAAACAATCAACTAAAGAAATTTAATGGCAATAATGTCATTGGACAATCAGTAACTGATATAACAATAGACGAAAACAACAATATAATCTGCATTGATGATAATAGGGTTATGGTAGTCAAGAATGAAACCCTCTTCAAGACAAGTAACTCAAAATGTTTCTCTGATTATTTTATGAAAACTTATTCTACAACATATAAATTAGTCGAACATAAACCAAATTTGCGTAAACGCAAGACATTGGGCACATCATCACATACCAGTTTTGACAGTTCAATGCCTAGAATCGATAGCTTGAGTGCTCTTTCTAAACGAAGTCTGTCTCCAAGGGCAGTATCTATACCTGAATTTTGTGAACCAACTCAAGAGAAAAAGTTAACCACTTTTGGTAAACAAATTGATTTATACCTTAATATCTTTAATGATAAAATTTACAATTGAAAACAATTAAGCTATATATTAATTAATTTTGACAGGTGATTTCGAGGATATCCAGCAATTAATTGAATCTGCAAACCGTAATAAATTCGATAAAGTTTTAGGGCTTCAGCTAGTCAGATCTAAAAATTTAAAGGAATTAAACAAGGTGATTAACGATTTTAAACAAATGACATCGAAGAACAACATAAAAATAGAGCCCATTTTGTTTTCATCATTCAACTTTTCATTTCAAAAACTTGAATCATTTGATTTTATTGAATTTGAAGCAGAAGCCTTTCATTATTTTCTTGCATACTTTGAGTTTGCTCTTGTTTATTTCAAATATCATTTCTACAAACGTGATTTTGACATTAATGAAATATACCAAGTTTATAAAAAGTTCAAAAATTACGGATCTTTTGATTCTAGTGTTTTCAACAGATTGAGCAATGACTATGCATTTTTCGAAAAAATGGTTGATCATGATCGCATATACATTAGTAAAGCTGAAATCTTCACTCAACTCAATGAAGACACAAATCAAATAATTGAAAATCTTGCAAAAAAGTCAAAATTGAAATTTAATTGCAAGGTAAATGGGTTGACAAAATGGTTCAAGAGCTCGACATTAGACCTGTTTGAGAACAAACTTCAAAAATATCAAGAATCTATAATATCACCAGAGGAGTATGTGAAGCAAGCAAACGATGTCATTCTATATGGTATTCGGGAAAACAGTGTTGAACCAGACACATATATTTATAGACTCAAATATCGCCAAGACAGAAAATACTTTGAGCATAATCGATTTGTTAAATTGAGGCAGCAAGATAACATATTCGAGATAATCGATTATTATAAAATTCAATAATGCAAAAATAAAATTGAAAGTTAAATCATCTATAAAATGTTTTTGATTTAATAATAATGAGTTTAAGATTTAATATATGAAACAATTGATTGTATAAAACTTATTGTTAAATCTGAGACTATTTCACCTTTTAAACCTATTAAAAATTATATATACTTAATATTTTGAGCTTTAAAACAATAGGCAACATTCTGCATGCTTTTAAAAATAGCCTATTTTTGGCTTAATTATTACAGGAATAAATCTCTTTCTGCGAGAATTCATATGAGAGGTGAGGGCTCTACTCTTCTCTTTGAATGAAATGATTGCTTTAATTTTGATTATTAAGAATTTGAGCCAAAAACAAACGGAAACGAATGAGAATCCGAACCAAATACTAAAAATCGATGCGATATAACACCAAAACTCAATGACTTGCAGTTGTGGTCTATGAATGAATGAAGTGAACGGTTCCGACGGCATAATCAGCTTTACGTCGACGTATTGTTCGTTTATTTTCTGTTTGGAGATCTTCTTTGGTTTATAAAAATGTTTAACGCAATCAACGAATGGACACATTCTGTCACACAATGGTTCCAAATTGGATTCTTTGCCGCAGTTCTCTTCTTTCTTATTATTGGCGAATCGAGCCATTGGTTCGCCTTTGAAGACATCCACTTCGTGAGAGAGTGTCCCACAAATGCTTTCCATTTGTTTTCTTTTGCAGATACGAATGCAATCCTTTTGGGACATGAAATCAGATTCTGTCGAATAATTAATACAATTTGTGGGGTACGGACTCTTCAACATTTGAAATGACTTGAGGTCATATGTGATATCATATTTCATGTTTACATCTAGTTCCAAAGCATTCCAATCATAACTTGAGGGTATTTCGAAAGGATCGTGAAAATACAACCACCATTTCGAACTCAAAGGCATCATGTTCAATCGCATTCTTAGAGGTTTTTGTCGGGATATTTTTATTCCTATTCATTGATAAAGATTATTACCAGAGATAATTCAAAATATAAAAGAATATTACAAAATATTCAACTAAATTAAATTGCCAAGATAATCAAGAAATTTTATTTTAACCTTTAGTTCGAAAGTCTAATGAAAAGCAATAGTAACTTAAACTTAAAAATTGATTAGCCATGGACAGAGAATAATCTCTTAAATCTTCGCCTCGATCAAAGAAGTTTTTGTTCAAATAAATGTCGGAAATTGTATTATTTAAGTCAATTTCATCGAATATCTGATCAGTCGTACGATTTCGGGTTATATTCTTGATGTCAGAAGTGCACAAGGTAATGGACGGCACTTGACGTTCGTCATAATGGAAGTCCGTTTCAATCAATACATTTGTCGGATAACTAAAATAAAACGTACAAATGACAGAGAGGTGCCAAAACGAACCTGCTGATATAATAGACATAAACAAAACTAAATACGATTTTCTCAGATTTATTAAATCCATTTATTAAATTTAAAGTTATCTTGTTGATGATTAATTATTTTAAATAAAATGTTATGTTGGTAATGTTGTTAGTTACCTTCTTGTTCATTTATTTAGTGAAACAAGTGAATTTTATTCAATAGATGAATTGAAATGTTATTGAATTTTTCAAATCGATTCAAATTATTTACATTTTCAAATGTTCTATTAAAAATAATATCGATTTATTTTTCACGTTGATTAAAAAAAGCTAAATAGGGATGTATATGATCCAGGTCTTAGGTATATAAGAATATTTAGCCCACATTCTGATCTCCCTATCATGCATATAAACCTAGCACAATTTGAGCGGCATATGAACAGAAGAAGAACACTTTTATACAAGCATTCAAGATTTCAAGTACCTAGCAAGTTGTCTTTGAATTTAGTTTAATAGTTGACTTGAAGTTTGATTAAAGTTTAAATGGGTGTAGTTCAGTTAATACCGCGTCAGTTAATACCACCAGTTTCAAAGTCAAGATTTATACAGAAAGTTTGTTTAATTAAATTAACTCGTTACTCTTTATATTATATAGAAACTAATTTTAATTTGAAAAAATCCACATTTACTTGGTCTAGTATCATTTAAGGATAACATTTATTTTATTACAGATATTATTACATAATATCTTTTGTTAAATTATTTTTAAATTATTTTTCTCTATTCCGAATATACAAAAAAATAGCTAGATAGATAAATTCCCATTTTATTTTAAACCTTAACTTTGTTATCAATAAACGTGATGTTAACTCTAGGTGGTATTAACTAAACGTGGTATTAACTGAATGGATCCGGTTTAAATAGATTCAAAATAATTTACATTTTCAAATGCTCTATTCAGAAATAAAATCGATATTTTCAGTTTATTTGAAGTAAACAAGTTGGGTGACCAGGACAACTACAATCAAGTGAACAAATGCCAAATAAATTAATTTTTTTACTACTAATTATTGATTCTCAAAGCACCTTGATTATCTTGAAATTGAATTTTAGATTACCCTGATTATCTAATAAAAAAATTTTCCTTAATTTTAAAATATAAAACCTTTATTTGAAAATAAAGGGAAAGAACTGAAACTCCGAACCAAAGACTGACCATCGATGCCATATAACACACGAATTCAATGGTTTGTATCTGTGGTCTATGGATATAAGTAGTGGTCGGCTCCACAGGAAGAATGACATCGACTTCAATGTATTTCTTTTGATTAACTCTATTCAACACTACATTAGGTTTGTAATAATGGTTAACACAATCGACATTCGGACACATCTTATGACAAATTTGTGTCGAATTCAGATTTTTGCCACAATTTTCATCTTGGACAGTGTTCGCGAAGCGAGCACTCGGTTCCCCTTTGAAAACATCGACTTCATGCGAGAGAAACCCACACTTGTTTTCCATGAGTTCTCGTCTGCACTGACGGATACAGTCTTTCTGTGTCTTAAACTCAGTTTCCAACAAATAATTCTTACAATTTGTGGGATACGGACTCTTCAACAAAATGAATGACTTGAGATTATAAGTCACCTGGTAATAATTATTTTGCTTGAGTTCCACTTGATTCCATTCGTAACTGGATGGACTGTCCCACCACTCGTGAAATGACATCCACCATGATCCGTTCGAGTTAATAGTATTCAGTTTTATACGAAGGTAATTGTTGGATGATAATTTATAATCTGGTAAAAAAACATTTAAATATAATTTAAATATAAATAAGATAAGCCTTTAATCGTAAGACATTTAGATTTTAATCACTAGAATAAGTAAATAAGTCACAAACTTTTGTATTTTGTAAAAGAGAAACAATAATACCGTAGACTTAATGATTCCAACAAATATTTTAATGAATATTCTTTGAGATGCTGATTCTGCTCATGTACAATTACTGTATTTATAGCGATGATTATGTTATTTGGGTCTAAGTCTCTGAATATATGTGGAGTTGTCCTGTTTCTGGTCAGATATGGAATAGTGGCACACATTTGAATCGATGGAATCGTTCTTTCATTGAGTCTAAAACTTGTTATAATTGAAATATTTGTGGGAAAACTAAAATAAAGTTTCAAAATATCGTAGAGGTGCCAAAATAAGCCCCATGTTAAAATAAACGTAGATAGCATTATGAAATATTTTTTCGAAAGAGTCATTTTAAAATTAAAATGATTTTTTAGGCACAAATGGAGAATATGCTAGCTATGCTTGTTCACTAATGCTCAAAATGTCTAAATTTGAGTTCATCATTAAAGTTGCGAAAGGCTTGAAAAAGCTTTTGATAGCTTTTTATAGTTAAAATCACCTAAACACAAGCAAACTACACAACAGGAGGTGTTTTTAGCACTAATGCTATGGACATTCTTTCAACTCAGAATAGTAAAAAGGGATACATAGCACAAGATATATAAAAGCATAGAAATCAAGGGACAATTTATACTAAAATTCTTTATTTAATATTTTTCTATAAAAATTTATATTTAATAATAGAATAAATATTTGTTTATCATATCATATGATATTTCAAAATATATTTTAGATGAATAGACTTCATTTATAACCAGCGATCGCAAGTGTATACCTCTCAGTTGAACATTAAATATGTATAGATAGAGCATGTACAAATTCGATTAGCAAATAGCGTATCGATATTTTGCAAGGAGAGCTGAAGAATGGTTATATTATTTACAAGAATAGTACACATGTTGTAATAGCCTTTGTGAATTAAGTTTACTCTTCTTTTAAGCTTTTTTTAAAGATAAACAAAGGACAAGCTGATTTTCAGGTTCCCCATTACAGATTTGCGAACTCTGCTTATAACTTTACCTGTATTATTAAAGTCTATGAAGATATTAAAATCTATTAATTTTTGACCATAAATGTAGTGTCTATTAAATTGATCCTTAGCTTGTTTATTCTTATGTCGGTTAGCAATAGCTCTTTGTCTTAGTATATCTCTTATTATAATTATTTAAAAGGGATCTTTTATTTTTAAAAGCGAATAAAAGTTTATCACAAATTATATTAAAATTATTATTAATTGGGCGCATTATATATCAATGATTAAATGAAAATTTAGCCTTTTCCAAATATAGTACATGGCTAATGTTTAGCAATTGTCTTGAGATATAGTATGTAAACATAGGAAAAGAATGAAAACATCGAAAATTCAAACCAAAGGCTTAGAATCGATGCCATATAACAGAAAAATTCAATCGTTTGAATTTGCGGTCTATGAAAGTAAGTGGTGAACGGCTCCGATGGGAACATCACATCGATATCAATGAATGGCCGATCTGTGCGCTCACGACTCGATATCACTATTGCTTCATAAAAATGTTTAATACATTTTGGCACATTTGGGCATTTTTTTAGGCAAAATAGATCAAGATCCAAATTTTTAATGCAAATTTCATCTTTAATATTATTTGCAAAGCAAGTACTTCCTTCCCATTTGTATACATCGACTTCATCAGAGAGAACTCCACATTTTATTTCCATTTCTTGTCTTCTGCACCGACGAATGCAGTCTTTATATGACAATGAGGAGTTCCCTAACCAGTATTTCCTACATTCTGTGCGGTACGGCCTCTCCAGAAGATGAAATGATTTCCGACTGAATGTGATTTCATATTCGTTTTTGTCTTCAATTTTAATGGCATTCCACTCATAACTGGAGGGAATATCGAACGAGTCATGCATATACAGCCACCAGGCTCTTTCTTCATTGATTGTATTCAGCCTTAATCTAAGGAATCGTTGCAATAATAAGTTGATTTGTTTGCCACCTAGGTTCAATTCAAATTATTCAAGTGTAATTCTTTGTGCACTTACCGGTCAACAAATTATTGAATGAAAAGCAATAATAGCGTCGACTTAATGACTCGAACATATGGCCCAAAGAGTATTCTCTTATATCATCTTGCTTAACCCGTAGAAAATAAGTTTCAATAATTGAAATAATTTGTTCCAGGTTTACTTCTTGAAAGACTTGTGCAGTGGTTTTATTAATCGTTAGGTCTCTGATATCTGCACAAAATGTGAGGGAAGGCAACAATTTTTCGTCGACACCGAAATCAGTTTCAATGACAACATTTGTCGGATAACTCAAATAATACAAAAGCATTGTAGTCAATTGCCAGGATGAGCCTGATAACAGAAAGAGAATATGAATCTTGGAGCTTGCTAGCTTCAACATTTCACTCCTGAGCTATTCTTATAAATATTTAATCATGATAAAAACTCCACCAGTAAAATACTGGACAAATAAGTTTCATTTTGAAGTATTTCCACTTTAATAGTTAAATAAGAAATTTTATAGCAAGGATAACCCAGGGGTGTAACCAAAATATCTCCGTGAGTGGAAAGAATTTGGAAAATACCCTCCCTGAAATCGAGTTGTTAGGTTATCCCATTTTATAGTTTACTCCATTTTATTTATAGTCTGATTCAAAGACTTTCTAAATGGAAATTTTAGAGTCAAAAATGCAATTTTATACTAACCATTGAAATTAAAAATATGTTTTAATAAAATAAATATTTTCTTTTCATTGAACCAGGGTTGCCAAGCACATCTAATTTGGAGCCTTGTTATCCCCTATTTTTTTTATTTATATAAGAGATAAATGCTCTATTCAAAATTGGAAAATATGTTGCACATGCTATCTTTATTTCAGTCATCGATTGTAACTTCAAAAACAATTTGAAAAAGTTATTGTTCTAGTTTATTAAATCCAATTAAACAATATTGAATTTTTAAGTGCACCTGCATATGTTTGTCATTTAACAATAAGTAATTGTTTGGCATAAAACCTATAAAAGCCACGAAAATTCAATTGTACTTCACTTTTGAAGAAAGTTAAATAATAAGTAATTATTTGAAAACTGGATATCTCAAAACAATGAGAAACAAAATGTTTACCTTGATCCTTCTTTTTGTCTCAATCTCCACAATCACTGAATGTGGCAAGATCAACAAAAGAAGTAAGAATTTAAAAAAAAATTTACTTAAAAAATAACGCACCATGGAATTGTGTTACTCAAATTGAGTCTCAATATTTTTTAAACTTTGTAAAAAACAAAGTTTAAAAAACGTTTTGTTAGATGTGTTGATTTGATTGAATAAAAAATTTTTGCAAGGAACTTAGCTTGCTTATGCACATCTTGTGCTTTTTAATTTTACATAAATATATTATATTAACTAAAATTTACAAGCTTAAATTAAAAAGGTTGGACACAAAATCAAGTGCCAAGGGATGCAATTTGCTTACCAAGTACGATTGAGATTCCTCATGTTCCTTGTGAGGTTGCCGGGGGAAAATGTGAAGATGGAAAATGTATTCTGCCTACTATACAAGGTATTATAATGACTAACGGTTAAGGAAATGAGCAAAACTCTTATTGAGTGTAGTTATAACATAAGGTTCTGTAACTTATAATTTTTCATCGATTTTAAATTTGAGTAAAAGTTGTGATCATTTAAGTAAACACATGCGAAGCAAGTGAAGCATTCATATAATTGTTATCCCGTTTTTTAATGCCCCAGACATTGTATTTTTATCTATTATCTATCAATATTAAGCTCGTAGAAATTGTGAACCTCATGAATGCCATGCAAAGGTGGTTGGATGCCGTTGTGTAACTAACATGCGGGCTAGAGCCCCTAATCCTAACGAAGAGATTATTGACAGAAAGTTTCCTACTTCACATCATGAAGATAAGAAATTCCCTAGACCCCAGCATGAGGAGAAAAAATTTTTACATGATGAAGTCAGAAAGATTGACAAAAGAGGTATGAAAACTGTTAATCATGAATATTTAATTTTTTAATAAATTTTATCGGAAAAAATATTTTTAAACTTGTTAAATCAAATAATTTTAATCATTCCTTTTTATGCTTAAATTGATTGCTCTGAAGCTCTTGTTTTCTTTAACAAGTTTTTTAATAACGAGAAATGGCTGTGATTTTGACTAATAATTTAATTTTAAAATTTATAATCAGGCTGGATGCAAAATATAGTGCAAGGAGCTGTAGATGTACTCTGCACACCAACTAATTTGTTCGGAATTCATTACATTCCTTGTGAAGCAAGCGGTGGAAAATGTAAAGATGGGAAATGCAATATGCCTGCTGACTTTAAGCCTAATGCAGTTAAGCCTATTGAACTTGAAACAGGTATAATTAAGCAAATCAAATGTTTTTCAAAAGTTGTTAAATTAACATCATTGAAATTGGAATAGGTGAAACTGAAAATGAAGCCATATCTCGATATGACAGACACATTAAAGATTGGGATTAATAACATCAAAAGTACAACATGGTTAAACTTTTCTAATTATTAAAATTTAATTCATTCAAATTTGCTTTGAATCAAAATAAAAGTCATTTTAAGCAAATATGTGATAAATTTAAAAAATAATTTACTTTTAATTAAAAAATAGTAATTAATGAGAAAATTGAGCGAAAAATTATATCGATTTGATTTTCATTCGAATTAGCAAATAGTCAAACAGTTGGTATTTAAACTTAAACAAAGTGCTATATTTGTTTCAAAATAATCAGTCTTACCTTATATTTGATCGATATTTAATCTTACAAAAAAGTATATTATATGTAAATTCTATGATTCAAAAATTTAATTCTGAAAAAACTATTATCGATATAATATTTGTAACAAATTCTATGAATTACATCAATAATAATCATAATTTTGAACGAATTATATTAAATGGTTTGGATAGATCATTTCCCACTATATCACTCTTAAGGCAAATAAGCGTTTGTTGAGTACCCTGATACTTCGGTCTTTTGAACAGTTCTTTACAAAATTGACAAATGACCTCTTCCATATTATAATCCGTTGCATCATAAATAGCACTGGCAGCATAGCCACCACCAAATGTGCCTCCAATTCCGCCTGCTACGCTCCCTACAACACCACCGATAATTGTGCCTACACCAGGAA
>JAQGCS010002113.1:0-11132 GCA_034702105.1 Fuscozetes fuscipes
TTTGAGCAAAGTTTGAGCAAAGTTTGAGCATATTCAAATTGCCATAAATCAAAAGGAAGTATGAGCTCTTTTTCACTGTCAGTTCGTCTTCTATGGCAACAATTTCTAAAAATAAGGGAGTCTTTGACACATCTGTTCCCTTCTTTTCGATGATTGAAATCTGAATGAAAAGACAAAACAAATCAGTTGTCTGTTTATATAACAGTTCCAATCGTTTACACAATCGAGAAGTCTTCACAAATCACGAGTTCCTGTCTTCAGTGCACAAAATCAAACTCAAGGTTAGGGTTGTAATACTACAAAGTCTTCATATAATTAAATGTATGGCCAGCCCTTTATGAATGAATGAGTGCAGCCTTCTATTGATTTCAATACATTTAGTTTTCAATTCATTGATTGCATTCAGATTCAAAAGTTTTGCTAAATTTAAAAAAATCCTAAAATGCATTTCATTCTCAAATAGTAGAAAACTGTGAAAAGAACCTCCAATTGAACTACTTTTTACCTTTTCCCAAACAATAAAGATCTCCCCTTGGCTTATAAGAAGGGCTGCTCATAGATTTCACCCCAAATGCTGTAAGTCGTTCCGAAACGACTCTATTGTGTCGATAAAAAGCGGGAATATTTCTTAAGGAATCTCAGATACAATCAATGCATTTGATATCACAATATCTTTTAAAATGAACTCTAATTCACTGTTACACACATTTGAGAGCAAGAATCAAAAGATTTTGTTCTCAAAAAAAGTTTGCTTGACTCAAAAAATAAATAAATCGATGAACTTATATAAGGAATGGAAAAATTGTAAGAAAGAAATGTTGAATCCGTTTCTCTTAATATTGAGTGTTATATAAGAGGGGAAACCTCTTAACGGATTCGTTTGGTATGAAATTTGTGTAAACAAATACTCTTACGTAAAGTTAAATATTGCCGAACGGCGCAAAGGGTGTGTCCTTATAGTGTAATCCTCTTTCATCTATTATTAATGCATTGATAGCTTATGACAAAAGTCACACCCAATGTACTGATCGACACACCTTTTAGGGCTGATACCCCCCAAACCCAGGCAAGAAATGAAAGACTCAATGAAACCCCACAAGACTTCGTGTTTAGAACTGAGGTAAATCTCAAACACTACTAACCAAACAAAAGTCGTGCAAAACCTCAAAGAATGCGAAAAAATTGCTTTTTTCTGTCAAATTGTTTTCGAGGCGAAGGAAATTGAGTCTCAAATAAGTGATGGTTTGCCTCACACTTCACACAAGTGTTCTTTCGCTCTATTACTTACTTTTGGCCACAATCATAGTCAATACCGAAAGTCGAATACCGGTGAAGCCGGGCTCCCAGTGGACCACTCGGTGTCCATGTCGCCTGTGCGATGTCGACGAGTTGGGCAGAAAAAGAGTCACTTGCGATGAAGGGGACAGGTATGAGATACCTACCCGTCAAATGGATATCAATGCAGAGGTAAGAATGCTTTGAAAAGATCCAAACTTATAATTATTATGATATCAATAACTCATCGAAACTAATAATTATCAGTAAATTTGATTTCATCGGAGATAAGATTCAAATATGAATTTCTTTTATTTAATCTTTGTTTTGATGTTTCGAATAACTAAAAGACTTTAATTTTCTTCCCATTAATAATAATAATAATAATATGGAAAATATTTTTAGTCTTTTGAATAAAGAAAAAGTCAAACAAAATATTAATTGATTTCGCGATCCTTTAATGACGAGAAACCAATCATTAAATTCGTGAATCAATTTATGTATTATTTGATGAAAAACAAGCAAATGATTGATTGGAAATAATCTATTGATAGCATTCATAGCAATAATAGATAATTAATAAATTGATTATATTTTTATTCAATGAGTAAAAGAATAAAACTTTTCTGTCGACGACTCAAACGTGAAGTAAGTTTCTGTGAACTCACAAAACGTGAGAATCTATTAAACCTGTGATTACATGTGTTTTCTGAGGCTATGAATTACTTTTTTTAATCAACTTTTGATGTACTCATAAACTGAGAGGAACGCCCAAGGGGGTATAATATTGTTTACAGTCCTGAATTACCCTGCGGAATACATAGCTGATGAAAATCGATCGAAATAACAAATTAATTCCAAGAGCTTTCAGTTTTACTTTAAATAATTCAAAATATGATTGAAATGTTAGTATTCAATCATTTATTTATTATATCAAAAACTTTTCGCTACTCTTTTTGAAGGAATGTTTTGACGAATAATTTTTAAATACTTCAGAAAATCAACGAATTCTAGAAATATGTTTAGAAATTAAGATAAATTCCAGAGCTTTTGGTTCCCTGGATAACTCTATAGAATACATGTCTCTCTTGAGATCATTTTGAAGGGAAAACGATTTTCACCACTAATTAAATGTAACTAAAATTGAATATTTTTTATCAAATTATTGCGTTAGACTCGACACAGTCGCACAGCATATCATTTTCTTAATCTACTCGTGAAAAAATGTTTGACTCGAAGTCCGGTTGAGAATTGAGTTGAATTCTTGCGACTAATAAATTTGTCGACACAACTGTCGGCTCCCAATTATAACAATACTTAATGAGTTGTCTCTCTTTATGTCTCTTTTCGTTAACTGTAAACACATTAATAATGGAAATAATTGGACGCAAACGGAAACATATTCGCATCTCAGGAACGGTTTTGTCGAAATATTTTTAGTTCTGATATTCTTTACCAATGATTAGGAGGGGATCCAAATATTTGTGTAATAATGACAAACATATAATTTACCTTGATTGTTTACATTGAAGATTGGGTTTGGTAGACAACGCCAAACAATTCAAACATTTGTGTCATTTCTATAGAAATATAAGCATTAGTTATGTTATAAAATATTTAATTTTAAAATATGAGCCAATTTTTCCAAATGACTGACAAGAATTAGGACTCGACTCAATTGAAAGTAAGATTAATAGATTCCTCCCACACAGCACTCCCTTCCCATAATATTTTATCTAAACTATCCTAATATATAATTAAAAACCTCGATAATACGATTAACAAATTTGATAACTCAATAGAGAGAAAAATACTGCAAATATCGAATAAAACATCAAATTTTGTACAAAATTTTGAATAAATATATTTTAAACAAGTTTTTCGCCAAAAGATTTTTATCTGATTTGGTTTAAACATAGATTTCACGAAAAAATTCTCGAAATTCAAGTTTAGAATTATTTGCAAACTATTGTGTGCTTCAACTCAAAGCTCTTATCATTAGATCCATATTTCATAAGCCGTTAATTCGATTAAACAATAATAGAGTGAGTCTGAGAGGAGTCGGCGAACACTCACTAATTCATGATTAAATAGAGTCGGGTTCGTCCCCTTTTCAAAGAAGTCTTCTTTCTTTAATAATCTTCAAATTTCTACGTTTCTTCAAAGATAAGATCAGTGATAACATCATCAAAATGCTAGTTATTATTCACTGATTTTATCAAATAAATATTTATAGCCAAATATAAAGCAAGAGCTTATATCTAACGATTATAATGGTTTATCTTAAAGAAAACTTTTGAACTAAGGTATGGGCAATGAGGGCATGAGTCGGGTTCAGAACATTTGATAAAAAGTATTATTTTCTTTATATTTTAATATGAGATGAAAATTAGTGTCAAATATGATAAAGTTGTTGAAAACTAAAAACAAGAACAGAATAAATCTCGTCTTACATTTGTTAGATATTTATCATTTAGAACATAGATTTGCTGTCCTTTGAAGCGAAGCGACTGAAGACTGTTTGAAAACTATTAGATTTGTTGAACGCCGACAGACATTAATCTGGTGTCAAACGAGTGTTTCCCGAAAGTAATTTTCGCGCAATTTATAAATCAATAAGAAATCAAATGTAAGAAAATGTAAACAATTTTCTTCTTTCAGTCGTTTCCCAACATTTAATCCAAACAAATAAAGCATTTAATCAAATTACGAGTTTCTTCAGATGCTTTGCCTTTTTCTAGCAATGTAAAATAAATGTACTTGAAACTAATGAAAGCTTTCAAATAACTTCTCTTTTGAGTTATAAAACCAGAAATAGAATTTCGAATTAATTGATTAACGAATAATTAGGACATCAGTTATATATTGAAAACATAAAAAGTTACGATCAAATCGTCACAACTTTACTGACGTAAACTTGCAAATAATTTAAAGGCCTTTCCCTCCAAAGCTATTTGTTAATTAAAGCTTCACTGATTAAAACAAATATTGCTTTTATTTATTATTTCGATGAAAACAGAAATATTAAAAGAAATTTTCATTCAATAAATACTTGAATTAATAGATTCTGAATTTCACGGCACCGCCCAATCACCAGAATCTGGTGAATATTGGAAGAATGTTCATGGAATTCAAGGCATTGCAAGAAATCTATATAACGCACAGTAATGTGCCGGCAATTGGCGACTCTTCCTTCTGGCCGGGAAGGAAGATCCATGTGTTAGACCTGAGCTTCAATAACATAACAATACTTCGCGATTCAGACTTCAATGGTTTGAGTGCTTTAATGACACTTAACTTAAGTGATAACAGTCTCGAAGGTATTCCAAATCAATAAATAATTTATGTCATATAATGAATAAATTATTTTAATGGCCAACAGGTTCTCCGTCGGCGCCGTTCCGTTTGCTGCCAAACTTGACTCAATTGAGTTTAGCGCGAAATAAATTAACAAAATTAGTTCCGCGACTCTTCTATCGATTGGAACGGCTCGAGTTTCTTGACCTGAGTGGCAATCCTTTAATAGAGATCGAACCGGAAGACTTCAAGGACTTGCGTCCACTCCGAGTGCTCTATTTAATGGGTTGTCAACTGTCAAAACTCCATTCCCTAATATACCAAAGTTTGCCCAATTTAGAAGATCTCGACTTAAGAGACAATCGCTTCGAAGCCATCGCTTCCTTCGAATTCAAATTTCTTAAGAAACTTAAAAACCTATATTTAGAGGGAAATCGTCTGACATTTATCGACGAGAACTCATTCAGTGGTTTGCGTCTCAATAAACTGGATCTATCGCACAACCAAATCATTACTTTCAAGTCCTGTGCGTTTTGTAATTCAACGGTCAAAGACCTGGACATCTCTCATAATAAATTCACTTCATTTCAAAACGATTTAATGGAACCGCTGTCGACAAGTCTGATATATTTGAACGCAGAAAGAAATTTCGACTTACAAGACTCGTCTACGAGCGTAACTAATCTGGTTCGACCATTAAAGACAATCCGTAAATTGTCATTGAGTTCAATGAACTTAGAGGACAGTCTTCCGAGTAATGTGTTTCTTAACCAAAGAGAAAGCCTTTCATCAATCGATTTGAGTGGCAATAAGTTTGTGAATATTAGTGCAAAACTATTTGAAGGCTTGAAACGCTTGGAATCATTAGACTTGTCCTCCAATTTGATGTATGGCGTGTCTGAGTCAGTGTTGGAGACATTAAGTAGTCTGAGCTCTTTGACTGTTATATACCTGGACTCGAATCCGTGGTCGTGCTTCAGATGTCATATATTGCCACTCATGGAATGGGTGCAGACGTCTGTGGCCTACACCAACGCGTGTGAAAAAGACCAGAGAAAGTCTTGTGCCAAATGTGTTCACCCGATAGACTTGAATGGAAAGGAATTGCATTTAATGCAAGAGTGGAATCTCGTAAGCATTTATTTGATCAAAAAGATTACCAAATATTCCCAAAATAAGCCCAAGAATTGGAACAAAATCATCAATTAATAGAACACGTGATGAATGGTTCAGATTTGAGATTAGCAAATATTATTCATATTATTAGTTATTTTATCAGAGTTTAAAAGACCTCATTTGTTAGTAGATGAGTCAATATATTAAATCTGTTTCACATAATGTTAAGCTCTCTTCAAAATAATTTTAATTTAGAGTCTTTCAAATCGAGAGTTTTGAGCCATAATAGTATTCTTAAGACATCATTAGATAATAGAACTCTGTTTAAGAGATGACAGATCTATATGAGCCCAGCCTTTATATTCATCATTCTTTGAATGGTACATATATAAGATGACCTTTTATTGTTTGCAATAGGAATGGTGTGCGGACCCAATGATCCAGTTGCGAATGTCGACATCCGAACCTAATGTCGGTCTGGTGTTAGCGCTTCTTATTATTATATCACTGGTTATTGTGATAATAGCTGTGATAATACTCTACCGAAAACAAGGAGCCACGTATTATACTCATGAGGACGAACTCAGATTTGATGATAAAACAGTTTTCAGTGTCTCGGATGCAGTCCAAAGGTTCGCGAACGCGACGTCAACGCCACCGCTTTCTCAGTCTCCGGACACTCCCACGCCTTCGACTCGATCATCAGTGAGTGGGTCGTCGCCAACAACTAACACGAGAGCCACTTCTCCGCATACTTCTAACAACTCTCAGCCATCACTTCCCGCCACTCCCTCACCGGCCAACTCATCACCCAGTCACTCATCACCAGCCCAGTCGTCATTGCCTGCCTCCTCACCCCCTCCCTCATCGACATCATCGCCACCGCATTCATCGACTACTCGACCAAAATTTGTTGTTTAGATATATTTATACAGATTTTAATTTATAGAAATCTATACAAAAATTAAATTAAAAGTCCACACATTTTATATAAAAATACATAAAAAGCTCTAAAATAACTTTTTGATAATAAAATGTAATTTTATTCGTTTACTTCGATTTTTACCAAAATGTTGTTGTTATCTAATTTTTGAGATTTTTTTTGCAAATGAATAAAATTTCCACAAAAAGAACGAAATTCTTCTTTTCTTTTGACTACAAAATCGTTATTCAAAAATAAAATTAATAATTAATAGTATTTTAAAAGTTGTAAACAAAAAAGTCATTAATTATTCTGAAGAGAAAACTAAAGAATTTAATATAACAAATGAATTCTAAAGGAAGTGCAGAATATTTTGGTTAATATAAAGTACAAAATGATAAGAGAGTAAAAATGAGTAAAAAAATGACACAATTTATCAAAATTAAAGCCTAGACTTATATGACATTAAATATTTGTTTGAAGAAAAGCCTAAACCAAACAAATTGAAGGACTGATGCGTTGGCTAAACATTAATATATTTGGCGATCGGTTCAGTCATTAGTGACCGTAATTTAGAAATACTTTTTTATTGCAATGTTTTTGCTTATAAAATGAGTCAATTGTTTATTCAGTGCACAGTATTATGTGTTTACGTTCTTATCCTAACAAATATGAGCTACAATTCTGGGAGATATGCGTTCAAGTGGGACATTATCTCGATTATAATGTGTTGGAGTCAGGGTGTGTCCATTGTTTGAAACAATCTGAAGACATTTCATCGGTGTCCACACCCTTTAATCAATAAATTGCATGATTTGTATGCAATTTGATTACATATTTTACAAGTAATAGGTTTGAAGACAATATACGCTTCAATCATACCATTCATCGCAAGAATTTGGCACAAAAGAGACCAATAAATAAATAAAAGCGTCGATTAATTATTGGCAACAAATGTTTGAGAATGTTATTGAAATTCTTTTCCATTCTGACCGCAATTCAATTAAAAATTCTTGAAAAAATAAATTACTAGTAAGTTTCATTATTAAGAGATTAAGGATCAAATTGACCTAGTTAATTTTTCAACGAAGTTACATCTTTTGAAATGAGATGTCTGCTGTGCATTGCTTTCCATTAAATATCCAAAATATTGTCAATTTATTTGACATCCGTTTTGAAAATTCTTTTCAAAGAAAGGAATTTGAAAATAATTCAAAGCTTTTGACACAAATTTTTTGGAAAAATTCAAAATTAATTTGAGCGCAAATTAACTGAATCGGAATTCTGAGTAAAATCGATATTTGATTAAAACTTTGAGATTATTGCATGTTTATTAAAAGTTGCTTCTATTAAAACTAATTAATCACTAATTATTCGTAAACTAATAAATCTTGCTAGGAATTTCATAATTGCCAAAATGGCATTTCATAATAATATTGATTAAATCAAAATATTTATTATTTTTACGACAAAATTTATATTTTAAATATTTGTTTTCCATTAGAATTACAAAAAAAACAATTTCTGAGTAACCATTTGTTTGGAATTTGCGGAACAAGTCTTTTGTCGCAAATATTGATTGAAATAAAATTATGAACAAATGAGTAAAGACTTCGCAGAAAATTATTCAAAAAAAGGAACGAATTTTCGCTGAATATCAAAGAGATGAGGTCTCTGGAGATAAGAACAAAATATTATAATCACTTTCTATATAAGTATATCCAAATATTCTTTGAATAATTCAGTTATTATTATGCAGTTATTAGCAAAGTAATGTTGAGATAAAGTTTATTCTCTTAATTGAGAGCACAGAATAAGTGGGTCAAGGATAAAGGTATGTAAATCTGTGTCCAATAAATACACAGAACATTACACAACTAAAGAGCATATTCTTGTGAACATCATTTGGCCCATAATTACTTTACTTTTGGTCGCCTTTCAATTGAATATCTATTCAATTATTCAAACGAAACAAATTGATTGCAATTCATTTCCAAACGACTGCCAAATAAAAGCAATCAAACAACAAAAACAAACCAAACTCATTATTACCAGATTATTATTTAACTTTTGCCAATGAATTCCTCGTTGAAATACAAGGTTTTATTCGACTTCATTACTAATGATTAAAAAAACTAAAAATTATACTTTTATTCGAAAAAATATTGACTATATTTACAATATATTATTTTTAAATTATAATACAGTCTTTGACAAGAGGACGGGTAGGTTTGAGGAATAGTTCCTAATTATAGAGTGCAAGTGTTAATGACATTACAATCGTAAAGGAAAGACATTAAATTGTTGAAAAAATTAATGCTTCAATTTAAAGTATATGGTTAGCCATACTTTTCTATATTTATTTCAATTAGGATTGACTTCCATTCGGTTCAATGGAATCAAAATTATTTTAAAACATCATAAAAGGGGCGGAACTTAACCCGTTTGTCATCGAAGACCTAAATATCGATAAATATTCTGAATTTTATCAAAGCTTTCTTTACAAATATTAAGAAAATGTAAGAATTTGTTACTTTTTTTTAACTTAATTACAGCTTACATGTGATGCAAGTCAATAATTAAGCATGCTTACTTATAATTCAAAACGCAATCAAATTGCAGTTATGTTTGAAACTATTGCTAAGAAAGTAGTGTTAGAAAAGCAATTAAATCAGAATTCACTCACATTTTGATTCATTCAAGTCTTAAACTATTATTTATAGAAAATGTAACAAAATTTTAGTTCTTTTTTCACTAAAGTCTTAAACCTGGAAAGTGGTTCAAAAATAAGATAATATTAGTTCCTTTTCACAAATGTTGAGCTCTAATAGTAATAAATTTATTTAAAATCTATTAATTCAGTCGTTTTTGTGCAAAGTTTACCCAAAAGAATAGGATATTTGTCTTAAATAGGGATAAGAAAAGTAAGAATATTATTCCTCTATTTATGTGATTAAGAAATAACTTAAAAAACTAAATATAATAAACAGAGAAATAGAGAAACACTAATCGAAAGCAAAAATGATAAGAAATATTTGTAAAACGATAGTATCGGATGACTAGTGATATAACAACTCTTATGACAGATAAATAAAATTCTTTTGAGTTTTGAATTCGATATCACTATTAATAACAACAATTAGAGGAATTGTTTTGGTTTTGTTGCGTTCGAGAGGTCCTACCATTCATGTCATTAGAGCTAACATTAATACCGTTGGCGTTGATCGTACCGCCCTTTTTGATGCCATCCCATCCCTCTTCGATCTCGAATTCTCCACTTTCGACTTTCGTATAAATGATTTCAGCGATTGATTTGAACGCTTCGTCGACATTATATCGGTTTTTGGCCGACGTTTCGATGAAATTGATTCCATAGAAATCGGCGAAGGCTTTGCCCTCTTCTGTGGTCACTTCCCTGTCGTCATACATATCTGATTTGCACGAAACGATTTGATAAACAGCTCGATTGGGTTCTATATGTCTTCGGGCTTCAAAGAGCCAATCGACTAAATGATCAAATGTGTGGCGACGGGTCATATCATAGAGTAGGAGTGCGCCCACACTATTCCGATAATAGGAACGGGTTATAGACCTTTCAATTAATGCAAAATAACATTAAAATCAGTTCCCATTAAAGACAGAGATACTAAAAATACCTAAACTTTTCCTGTCCTGCAGTGTCCCAAAGTTGTAGTTTGATTCTAATCCTTCCGTTTCTAATCGTAATAATTTTGGCGAAGAAATCGACGCCAACGGTTGGGTCACTCCAAGTCGAGAATTGCGATTCTGTGAACACTCGCAGAAGAGTTGATTTGCCGACAGTCGAGTCTCCGATCAGAATAAGACTATAAACAATCATATAATGTCATCAGTGGTCACAAGTAATCATAAGCCATAATTGAGTGGGCATTTAGGTCGTGCCCTAATTGGGAGGCGTGTCGTCAACACATGCATTATATTCATGTGTTTACATAACAATCATTTGAACAACAAATTCATATTACCTTACAATTCATCGTTTGCTCAAAAATGGTCAAAAAATGATAATTAAGACAATAATTACCGAAACTGATAATCAAAGGGCGCCTCGAATACCATCTCTTAGTATTTGGTTTGTTTTGGCTGAAATTTCACTAAAAATACCATTAAATTAAAGAATATATTATTTAATAATTGAATTATTATTTTATAACTTTGTTTACAAACAAAACACTGATTTGAAGCGACATTTAAATCAAGTTTTAATTGCGTTCAGAAAATACTTATTTCGTTTGAAATATTTTTTGGGTTTATTTTTGTTTTTTATGACTCATTTCCTTATATTCCTTATAAACTCTGTTTGTCTTCACATAAATAATGTCTTAATTTGTTTTCGCATTAATTGAATTAAACTCTTATTTGGCTCTAATTTAATCGCGAATTCAAATCATATGATTTGATGTTTATTTTCTAAACAAATGGTTTATTGTCACAAATATACACTTCAGTGTAGTTTTGACTTTATTTTTGCTGATTTTGGTTT
>JAQGCS010002114.1:0-11131 GCA_034702105.1 Fuscozetes fuscipes
GAGAGAGAGAGAGAGAGAGAGAGAGAGAGACTACGAAAAACATATATTTTGGCGAATATTCCCCTTTCTATTGAATAACTGGTTTCTCTTGATATCCATATGTATAAAATGTATGCAATACTTATATATACAAATAAAGTAAGAAATCGAAGAATAATATTTTTCTTATATTTTATTCTGTTTTATAATGTATTGTATTTATTATTATATTTTATTCGCTAATCTTTTGCATTGTATTCGGTTTTTACGATTTTCTTACGTCTTATTTATTCAACTCATGGATTGCTTCCCAAAAAATATTCCAAATTTATATACAAAACATATTTCAAACATCAGATGAAGACAAGAGCACTAAAAGTGCATAATATTAGAACAAAAATAAAATATATAATCTTGTTGTAGACAAGATAAAAGTTAACAATAATGGCATTTTTGCCACTAATACTGCCTCACCATGGAAACGAGCATGAGCAAAACAGAGCACAATTTCAATCTGGCTCAATACATGTTTTGAGCTGAACTTCCACAGTTGAAATATTCAAAACAGCGCCCAATGGAACAAAATTATAGATAATTTCAATACTTAATTATAATTCTGTCCATTCATTTGAATAAATTCATATAAAAATATGATTATAATAAAAATGTTTTTCATTATTGAAGTAATAATTTCATATTTCGAGTCAAAGGAAACAAAATAATAAAATTTAAAATTAGTAGAAATAAAAACTAAGAGAATCCAGAGTTTGATTGACTGAATCGAATTTCCTCATCACATAAATAGTCGAATAAAATGTATTTTCAAGTTTGAAACGAAACATATGAAAGAAACAAAAATTGTTCGCTAAGAGAAAATCATAGAATTTGTGCTCAAGGATGGCATCAGAGGAAAGACAGCTCACAAAGTATTACGAATTTTATATTAAGCCCAACGAGACATATATTTCATATCTAATACCATAACCATTGCTCTGGCATTAAATGATTGGCAACGAAGAGATAAAAAATATGTTTTTGAATAAAAATGGAGTAAAAAATATAATAATGGATCACGAATTCAGGTATTCTTAGATGGCTTGACATTCAACGGACAGAATGATTGAAAGTACAGAATAGAGAAGGAAAGACTCTGAGCAGAAAAAGGCGACAAAACATTTTAGATTTTCATTCAATTTCGACTTTTGAATGCAACAAAAAGGGTCGTCCATTTTGAAGGGGAGTTCGCTCGCGAGAGTCAAATGAGTGTTTTGAAACTCGCAAATGAATGATATGCTGTTCGCTATCGAAAGAGAGAAATATAATTTTGCAAACATTGTTCGTAAACACTCAGGCATATGGTTTGGTAGGTGGACAGGTCATTGCCCTAGTTACCTTTTCTCAAGTGAATTACGAAAACAGAGCATTGCACAGCCATATGACAACACACAGTCATATCAATGAAACTCCTATTTAATAGATAGCTTTGAAGCGAAACTCAGCGAAAATTGAATCGAAAACAACTGATATGAAGGAAATATATAAAACTCAAAGCAAATTATGAATAAAATGTAAGGGAAAGTGAAAGTGAGTGCAAATAAATTCTCAAATAATATGTTTCGAAACTAATTCGTTGCATAACTTGACTTAAATCCAAGAGATTGTCGATTAGACCAGAGATATATTAGAGTTGTGTTGGCTTTCATTACATACTTCCCAATAACTACACCATTCCCTTTGAAAATATGATAACATTTTGTGAAGTCCCCAAATGCTTTGCTTACTGCTCCCAATGGACAGCATATGAATCAAAATAGTGGGGAAAATATCACATTTTGTACAGCAAAATATATTCAAGGCTTTTATGACAAAACTTTTAATATCGAAAAATAAATTAAAAACTATTTTCTCTTCTTTTTATTCCACTCATGAATTGTATTATAATTTTGTGAACAACTATTTCGAATATATAAACACCTGATATATAAACTCATAGATTATATTATGTAATAAAAGAAAAAATGTTCAATACTTATAATAGCTATTCGACCGCACCATCAGTCAGCCCTCAGCCCACACCCAGTTTTATACTTTTCGATGTAAATGTGCTATCATTGACTTCATCTCACAATTTGTTGTATATATATTTTGTTGTATTTTGTTGTATATATATTTGTTGTATATATATATATTATATAATCGTAGAAAACAAGAATAAAAATACATTTTGAGCGCAACTCTCACTCTTTGTGAACAACGAAACAAAACTTGATCTTCACTTTCGCTCATTGTTTGGAATTTTTAATTGAATTTAAATTTTATGTAAAATTATGATATATTTTAAGTTTGAAAACGAATAGCACAGCCTTAGCACAGCCATTTTTTGGCGGATCGGCGTTCGTTGTACTCCTCAATCATTTTTAATAAATGCCAACTAATGCTAACGTTTTGGATTTGCCTTCGAATCAATTTTTGATGCATTTTTAATGCACTCTAATTGAATACTTTATTGACTGGAATATAAATTTTTCAAAACAAACCATTTATAGAGTCTCTTGAAGTCAGTCTTTCTCATAGCTGTGCCTCAAATCGCTTTTCTGGCATTTTTTGAGAGGATGTTAAACAGAAATTTTCTTTAATCTATGAGAAAAACAATCGACTCAATAAACTCAATGCTTGAATTAAAGCCTTATATACAGTCAGTAGAGCGCAGCCCACAGTGTTTAAGGATCAGCACAGAATACGGACAGATAGTTGAGTGAGAAGTGAAAGAGAGGGGACTGTTGTGTTTGAGGGTCTGCGAATTTGGGTTCAGCACAAGAAATAATTGCTCCAAAAAAGATTAAAAAACAGTTGTGTTGTTATCGAAGGACTCGTCAGTCCATACAATAATAAAATAGTCATTAGTTTTGTCTTTTTTGAGACCAAAATTTCTGTCCGTTTGTTCACTAAGTCTTTGGTATTATTTATATTGTATTTTCCTATCGATTGAATGAAAAAATTGTTGCCTTTTTTCGGAGCAATTGTGTGACGAATCGGTCGTTTAGTTTTTCATTGGATGTCTTTGCCTTCATTTTATTCTAACTGACCCTTCAGGTCGAGCCCTAACTAATGCAGACAACACACACTTCTCAGTTAAACTAAGAATCGACTGATCAGTGATTATAATCCAATTGAGAGCCTGTTTCCCAACTCCTCATTTTTTGCCTGTTTTCCTATTCCATGGACTAATGACTACTATTTTATTCACTTTATTATTATTGATATTTAAATGAATGGCAATTCAGTGCATTGAGAATCTCTGCACTCTATTCAAAAATAAAATTCTTTAATTCAATGCAACGGAAAAATTATTGCAAATTTACATTATTTTGATACCCGACTCAATTGAGTTGTGTTTCGCTTACTTTTTGTCTCATTATAACTAAGTTCTGGTTTTCCTAAATAGAGTTTCATTAAATAAATTCAATGTTTTGCTCCAAGTATTCAATGGTTTGATAGTTAACGGCTTTACTTTAATAATGATTAGTGTTTTGAGAAACGCTGGCAAAACATAACTACTATTATATTGAAAACATTTATTCTCTTCTTTTTTATTATTCGTATGACGTCCTCAACTATTTTTTTACTTCACCTGTTCTGATGACTCATACAATTTCATTGCAAAGCCATCTCCTGATCTGCAAATGTTGTTTTGCACAGCATATCATCCAATACTATGGAATATACAATATTTTGTCCGCATATATAATGAGTATTTTATAAATAATCCTATTAACAATTATTTCCATGCATTATATAACGCCAAATATACATTAGTATACATACAATTGTGAAATGTGTATACTCGGATATACAATCTATAAGTCTATGTGTATAATATTCAATACTAAATAATGCATTTGTTTACTGAAGCTTATTATCGATCCATTTATTTGAATTCATGTTTTGCTTTTTAGCTTCAATTTTATTATAAGTGCTTTTAGTTATCGGAAAATATAAATTCTTATCATTCACTTCTTTCATATCATGAATTGTATTTCGTATGAAATTTATTTAACTTAACATTTGATATAACTTTTTACTGGAGTCAACAGTTTTTCTTTTGATAAGCATTTTCTCATAACGAATGAAAAAATGTATTTCTACCGAAAATATTTTTATGTAATTTGTGATGAGTTCATGAATTCTTTTTTTGGTCGGACTCTCATTTTATTTTATATTTAATTTAATGTTTGTTTTTCGATGAGACAGCGCTTTGAATGACTTCCACTCATATTTATGATGAGATCTGTAGTCTTATAAAAAGATATCTCTTATACTCAATATAATGACTTTGTCTTTCATCTAAATCACGCGCAAAGGGGGCGGACAGTCGGCCCCCAGGAATCGCAGTAATACAGTAAAATGACATAAAAACAACAACGAATAGAGCACTGAATATACGATTTCCCCCTTTTAGCTGATAAGTCGAATAAAAACATTCTTTACTTTTTTTTGCTAAAATCGATTTCATAGCCTTTCATAAGAAGCCATTCATATAAAAGTAAAGAACAGAATATGAAATAACGATCAGCACAACCAGAAAAACAACAAACAAGAAAATAACTTATTAAATGACTAACATATATGGAAAGCCATATAATTTCTAAGTATCGTTCAGTTGAAGCTCAGGACTCACATAATACTTAAATTTTTTGTCTTTCAATTGCAATACATTTTCCACTTTTTCACTACAACTCATAAACTGTGAGCTGAGAACCCCATGAAAAACATGACCATATCTTTGGACTTTCTTTTCCCATAGCACTGGTAACTAAGGCAGTCATTCAGTCTTATGATTAGTTTATGGATAGTCAGGGTATACGCCATTTATACTGTGCTCGAGGAGCTCCTACTTGTGCTCAGCTATGTTTGATATATCGCTTCAGAGCCCAACTGATCGATAAGTTTTGGACCGAAAATAGTTTTGCTTTTCTGCTGTTTCTCATCATTTAATATCTGATCAGAAATATAATTATTGGAAAATTGTATTCAGTTTTCAAACCAAACATAAAGTTTCATTTGCCCAATAAATCTATGCCTTTCCCTCTCTCTATAGTCATTATACCAACATTTATATATCAAATATATCGTATATATTGTACATCACATCTATTAGTTTTGGCAATCGATAAAATTGATCGCATTTGTGGTGTTTTTCTACTGAATTTCAATTATTAATATGACATGAATTTGAATAACAAACGAATGGCAATCAACTAATCGAAGTCTGATTTAATAATATGTTTTCCAATAAAGTGATTCTAAAATGAAGGCCTGACTACTGAAAAAAGAACAAACATTTGATGCACTCACGAATGTCCTTTTGTCCGCTTATATACCCAACACCTCACGAAACTGCACCACTAGAAAGGATTAGAATTGAATCGCCTACGAGAACAGCATTTCAACTTCCATATATTTCAAACGAGGAAAAAGAATAACCTCTCAAATGAAGAGTTCATATAATAACTTGTTTTTTCACGAATTATTGGCAAAGACTGTTCAGGCAATCAAATATCAAGTCATATGACGCCACAGCATAAGTATAAGAGTGGGCTTTGATGGACATAATCGAGTATCTATTAAAACTGTAGTTTTTATTATTTGCCTTCAAATCAAACGAATAAAATATTTGTGACTTCGAAGTCAAACTCAATTAAAACCTATCGAAACTCCGAAACTCTTTTTTTTACTTAATTTAACTAAACTCTAGTCTATATTCAATAGAGAAGATTAATAATAGAATTGAGAAAATTTAAGTACAATTTCGAGTAATCTCTAAAATTGCATTTATTTGAAGTAAAGAAAATTCAAATTATTTGACGCCAAACAGAGTCAGGAAAAAGAAAAATGTAATTTTTTGAGACATTATTAGAAAATCAATTGCAATGAAAGATAGACTGAAAGAAAAGAAAAAAATTCAATCAAATAAAATTTCGAAATTGAAATAAGAAATGAAGAAAAACTTATTTCCAATACTTGTATTGAAGACTGAGCTCAGAACTGAACCGAAGGGAAGACAAAAATAAAGTCTCATATAATCTATAAAATGAAAAAATATAATAAAATTCAATATAAAAAGGAAAGTACAACAGAAAGAGATCAGGCGTTGGTTCGGCAGTCAATCAATAAAAATATATTTTTATATTTCAAACGAACAGCAAAACAAAGAGAACAACGAATCAATTGAATGAAATCAAGAATTTCAGAGAGAAAGGCATATGGAGAGAGACTATCACAACAACTTCACAAATATTCGGCTCAAAAACACAAGCAATAAGTGAAGAGTCGAATGAAAAACATTTCCAATGATATCAAGAGAATGAATACACAAAGAGATTTGAAGAGTTCACTACAAGATGAACAGGAATATCAAGAGATTCAAATCCAAACAGAATGGAGAGAGAGAGAGAGAGAGAGAGAGAGAGAGAGAGAGAGAGAGAGAGAGAGAGAGAGAGAGAGAGATCCAATCAAATAGAGTTGGATTGAGTCCAATAACAGGCAATAAATCTTTTACAGCCGAACATACATAACATAAATACATAAAATCAATGCATAAATTAATCGAAAGAATAGAACCAAGATAATCGATAAATATAGACAAGAATCAAATTTAAACAAAAACTTAGTGCTAATAAATTACTTTTCGACCATTTTTAACATTTCCTTCACTAAACCAATAGAAGAGGAGATAAAATACAAGACAAATAAAAATCGATTTCTACGAAACAAACAACACATCAGACAAAAGACGAGAAACACGAAAGAAATTAAACTTAAATAAGAAATGGAAGACAAAAACAATACCATAGAAAAAGAGCTTAACTTTCGTTTTCAATGACAATAGAATTGAAGGGAATCTAAAAAATGTAAAAAACTTATTCAAAGATTACTATTCGATACAAGTCTTAGATTTTTAAAGGCTTTAAAGACATTTCTTTTGAACAAAGAGACGAATAAAACAAATGAACGCTAAGAATATTTTTTATAAATTTATTGAAACATCACTTTTATACGCAGTCAGAGGGGACGGCATCTGATCAAAAGAAAAGGAATAGGTATTAATCGAGCGCTGAATACTAGTAAGAGGTTTGAGCTCAAGAAATACATTCATTTGTAAGAAAAATATAAAGATTTAACTCAAAGAAAGAGATGACTAACGCACAGAATAAATGTACATCTCTTGTGCTCAGAATGAGTAAAAAGATGTGCGAATGAGAAGCCATTAAATCATATGTAGAGCCCATTACGAGAGAAGTGCAGAACAGAATGAAACACATTTCGGTTGTATTCGCGTCAGAGTTGGCATTGAATTGAAAACACAAATCGGTGTCTAATATAAGGAACAGCTCTTATATTAGACATAAACAGTGAAGAGATTAACAACTGATGGTATGCTTGAAATTAGGCGAAAAACATGCAAAACATCAGACAAATTATACACAAATATATACCAAAGACTCTGCTTTTGAGTCATGTGTTGGCACTAATGGAAGCCAATAATCACCGAAAAAAGAGCAAGAATTTCAAAGACAAATAAATAATTGCGAAGAGAGAGCACTCGTATTATAACAATAATATCCAATAAATTCTCTAATTATTACAAAAAAGGTTTTACTGACAAATGAAAAAACGACAAATCATTCAAAATAAGTACAAAACACTATTGATTTTCATTCAAACAAATAAATCATTGAATAATTTTTATTAAAACTGAAGAAAATATGAGTGTAATTGAAAAATACCTGTTGTTAGGTGTGTGTCGTCCGGCGGGTCTGGAATTAGCACTAGAATTGCCGTAAACGTTAGCTTGGACACCGGGTTTCTGAACTAACACATGTGCGTCTTCGCGTTCGTGTATATAAATGGCGGACAGGGCTGTCGAGGAGGCCGGCGGCTCATAGTAGTCGGTCTTAAGTGTCCGCTCCTCGATCTTATTCTCGGAGTTGTGCGCTTTGGCCGCACTTTTCAGATCAATGAACGCGACCGTAGCCGACACACCGTTGACGGCACCGCCAGTCAGACCACTATTGCCACCACTGTTATCATCACATTTTGACGAACTATTATTTTTGGCCAATATTTTCACGCTCTGAACCTTTCCATATCTGAAAAGGGAGGGAAACACAATTACATTAATCAATTTTCAATCGATTCCATGTCCATGGTAGTCTGAAATTTCAAATATAACATTCATTATAAGAGATAATAATTTAATTGATAAACTGAACTAGTAGCATTTGTGGAGATAGAGCCCTAAGAAATGAGAAAATTCGCTTCACTTCTAAACAAAATTAATGACTTCTACAGAAAGAGAGAAAATTTATGTTAACGTCGCTTAGGGTTAACTGGAGTTACCAACCGATCAACATTCAACATAAAACTGGTCCTTCTATTACTACTTTATGCTTGCAATGGTCATAAACCCTATTCCCGCGAATAATTATATTCCTCTACTGGTTATCTTGGTATTTTTTAAACAATAACCTTTGTAATGCTGCTCAGCTTAAATGTAATCTAATGCAATAAATGTGATTGTAGTAAATCATTGATCGAAGGCTTGAATGGAGTGCCATATTTTGAGTGCATTTCGTTTACTTGAAAGCTGTGAGTAGTGTGAGGTTTGGCCATATCTTAAGCTAAATCTAATGATAACACGAATATAGCATTGATTTTAGTTTAACTCAAATTATTTCGTTTCAATACTTTAACTCAAAAATAATTATTGTTTCCAACATTTACAACACGAAAGAATCTAGCATGATGCATAACGATAATATCCTCGACCTCGCTAATTAACGATATGGCACTATTCTCACAATACTTCCACTGACAAAATTTTGAAACACACCAATTTTGCAAGGTTGTAATTTACATAATTAGCTTCAAAATCACTTTCGTGTTGTCGGAGTTCAATGTCTTTTGTCTGAACAATAATTAGCAATGTAATTTTTCATACATTGTCAATTGAAAAGCATGGAAAAACCTTGGGTTCAAACCTATCGAATCACCCTGTGCGATAAGTTATTGGCAGAAAAAGCGAGGGAACATGGACTTTGAAATGAGTTTGTGAGTTGCTGGCAGAGGCTATGAGCCTGGGGCCAACACGACCGTACATGGCAAATGTTTTTTAGCACTAATTGCCAGCGAAAAAAGCGTTTAATGGCAAAAATGGCCTCGGATTAGGTGGTGAGCACTTGAGAACAGCCACTCCAAAGAGCTGAACAGAAAAGCATTCGGAGTGATAGCAAAGACTGAATAAAAAACTCAATATTTCTTTAGTGGGAAACAGAAAGAGAGCGAAAAACTATGTTATGTTAGACTCTGTGGAAGGACTGCAAGACTGGCGCTACTAAGCGATAATCAATATTAAGCAAAACTGGTGTTTACAGCACTGGTTATGTGTATCCATACGTTTCTCTGTCGAGTCATAATTATAGCGATTGTAAGGCATTTTTCAACAGACAATACAATCAATTAAAGGCATACCTCTTGAAGTGGTCGTAAATTCGGTCTTCTCTGATATTTTCGGGCAAATTTCCGACCCATAAATGTCTGGTCTCTCTCACCATTATGTCTGTTCGAGACTAATATTACACTTAGACAGCACTGATTTACTGGGAAATTATCAATCAAATCAAAATTGATTATATCCAGGGTCTGACGAATTATCCAAACACTCATAGCAGTGGCCTGGGTGCTTTCAATGTGCACTTAACATAACCGACATTTACAATAATGTCGATCTCATCAGTCAATTGGGATATCCATTTGTGAACTACCGATGAGGACAATTAATATAAATCCGATTTCTAATTGATCAGGGTAATCCCTATGAGCTAGTAAGAGGGCCCGTCCCCTCGGCGAACAATGGCATGGCTAGTTGTCCACAGATTTCACATTGACGAGCAGAATATAAACCTATGGCAGATATATATCCAGCACAATGTGAGACACACGACAGCACACAAACAAATAATGCAATTATTTTAATATTAATGAACAGCAAAAACAAATCCAAATGAGTTATATCCTGATGAGAGTTTGAGCTCCTTGGTGCTTTACGTACAAACACCAGAGTAACACCAGTTTAACATTAATATACAGAATACACGGGTTTTCTCTTTTAGTTATGATTACAAATGGAGTCACAATTCAGTGACAATTCACTCACACATCTAAACAGTCATACAGTGTATGGCAATAGACTTCATTTTGCAAAAGTGTCTGTGCTATTCTGTGCAGAGACCAGTTCAATTGCGAACACCAATCACCGGCCAGTATTGAGCGCTGATGTCAGCACTAGAAAGCCCTGTTCTCAGAACGCCTCACAATGAGTCTAGGTGCAAAAAAAGAGGTCAGTTCGTTGTAAAGCTGCGCACCGAATCAGAAGACGGGACCACTGTTTATAAGGAAATTGTATTCACTATTTGCCATTTATATAATAGAACAGCACAACACAGCACAGCATAGCATAGGCAATAACGCGAAACCTGTTTTTTGAACAGCACTGGTATGTGCTGTGTTAGGCACAGCTCTCTTGTTTGTGTGCACTTTTGGGACAAATACATTCCACTATTTTAGGGAAGTGAGCCTTTCATAGAGAGATGGACTGCTCTTCACCACTACTGCCGACACGTATCACACATTCAAACCATTTGTTTGAAAGCCTTTAACACCTTAATAGACGTCACGTGACGTCAACATTAAAACACTTTTGTGTTGTTTTTGGCGTTTTGTCCACTGATTTATTGCTAATGGAGTGCCAGCTGTTAGTCAACCCTTTATTAATTGAATTCAACTTTTATTGTTTATTTCCATTCATTCAAAATATTTTTGAGACATTTTTCTAACTTTTGTCTAAATTTTTGTGTGAATTACAGTCGAATTCATTATTTATTCAAAATATGATTTCATTTAAAAGTCAAGTGAAAAGTGATTTCACTTTATGTCAAATGTATACAAAATAAGCGATTATTTGGGTTTTTACGTGACTTTGATTCGTCTTTTTGTGAATTTCAAAGTGTTTCTGGTTATCGATCTAACAATTTGTTGCATTCAATCAATTATTTAATAAACTTATCATTGGATTCACTGAAGGACTTAAATT